>JAVQJF010045463.1:0-17821 GCA_036023855.1 Gadopsis marmoratus | reverse complement strand
GAATAGAATTTATATTTTTATTATATTACCAGGGGACCTCGTGTAAATTAGAAATGACCCCCCCTTCGCACGAGATAAGCGTGTAGAATGCTCCAAATCCATACATGTGTGTAATGGTCCGCTCCGGTTGCTGCCGTGTAGAAAAAAACCGAGGGCACGGATTACAAAACCGTGCGCACGGATTGCACATTGACTTTTGTTTTCTACCATGTGGCCCCAGAGGGGCTCCGTATTGTTTCTAAACATTCCCTCAGCTTTGCCACTTCCTGTTGTAAACGCCTTATAAATTCTTAGCTGCGTCAAGTTAGCCAGAGTTGGCCAAAACGTACCGGATGTAGCTACACGGACGTAAACATGAAACTCGTATGTTGTTGTTGCTTCGTAGGAAAATATGAGCAACAACATTCGATCATTGTTTTAAATTAGGGGCGTTATATTATAAAGGGTGTGAACAAGGTTTAAATTTGTGGTATTAATGGACAATATGCTAAGTCGTTGGGTATTATTTTGAAATTCTACCGGAAGCCTTTCTGTTATTTTTAGTTTGACACTATCGGAGACGCTCGCTTCATGCTCTTCTGTGTGGCGAAGGCGGAGTTCAGTCCAATAAAGTCCTCTCTGAGACAACAGTGGAGTCGGTGGTAGTTCTCGCTTTCACTGGAGTAAAGAGTTTTTCCATTTAACGCTGCGGACGAGCCTTTGTTTCTCGTTTAGACGGCAGTGCAAAGCGGACTAAAAAGGTTACAGTTTCACCTGCGGGGATAAGTCGAACTACCGTCAGCTCGTGATAGGTAAGGACAGTCGTCTTGGAACGTTACTTTTACGGAAGACTCAACAAAATGTAGCTTTTCCAAAACGGGTCCGAACGTAACGGCATTTAGCGCCATGTTGTAGCGCAACAAGTTGCCCCAGTCCATTTGAATACAATTTGATACTAAAATAATTGTCTGACACCGAAACGTAGCTATAAATGACGAACGTAAACGCACGACAGAGAGAACCCGTGTAAGTTCTACGCTAACGCGACTTGCGTTGCAACGCTATGCACAGAACGTGCGCTTGACATCCAGTGTCCCCGAACTTGGTGCCGTTTTGGCGATAAGCGCGGCGGCCAAGGATGGGCACCCCTGCACATTTGACAGACAGCAGTTTTATTGACACACTAGCATTTTTTTTTCTAAAGGGATTTCGAGTCACTATGTTGAAAGGTTCTCGAAAATGCCAGCTTTTTTTTTTTGTGGTCTTTTTGTCAATGGGAGTTTGGTTTGCCGTAAAACATGCCGCGTCTCAAAGGTTTGCAAGGACAGTGTCGGGAGATTTAACTGAATCTAATCAGCTACAACAAGTCACCTAAAGTTGTGCGCAGTTCACACAATAACACAGATGTACAACAGGCCGTCCAAGCCAGCAGACAGACAGGCAGGCAGACAGGCATTCATTCTGGCTGGGTCTCTTTCATTGTGTTTCAGTGAGTGTGGGGGGGGGCGGTTTCAGAATGCTGGTCCTGGCAGCACTGTAATATTTAGACAGTTAGTCAGACCCCGCAGCACTGGATAAATGGTGGCGTTGGCGGAGCACAAGCGAAGGTGCCTTAGGTAATTGTGGTTAACCATGATGAGTCATAGGGGGGGATGTTAAACTCTCTCCGGGAAGTGTTTCTTTAAGCAATGCATCTGGTTGATGATGGATGTTTTTTATAAATCTGTAGTTGTCTCATAATGACGCTCAGAGTTCACAATTCGTGCCACCAATATACTCAGTGTGTCTGCTTCTTCCAAAATGCCTCCAATATTCTGTTCTTTGTTTCTCACTAGGCGCTGTAGAGGTTTAAAATGAAGCACCTCTCATTACTGTGCGTGTGCGCACTGGTGACCTTGTATGGCCGTAAGGGTGTGCTGTCCCTGCCGCCCTCCTACGGTGAACGGGGTTCTGATCTTGGCATACAGGTATTTCAGCAAGTAGTCCGTTCCAAGCCCCTGGATAATGTGGTGCTTTCACCCCATGGGGTAGCTTCCATCCTTGGGATGTTGCTACCAGGAGCCCATGGAGAAACTCGAAAGCAGGTCATCACTGCACTCCGTTACAAGAAAAATGGTAAGGACTCTTTCTGGCAGTAGAAGCTCAGGCGCTAGCTGGAGTTGGCGCTGGTGAGCATTATCTCAATATTAGAATTTGGTAAATTGGCTCTCCACAAGTCACTGCAGCCAGATGAGCCTTTCTACAGGTTTTGGTTAACATTTAGACCCTAAGCAATAATTGAGAAATAATTCAAAGTTTGCTTTTTACCGCACAGGACCGTACAAGATGCTGAAGAAGCTGCACAAGACCTTGACAGCTAAGTCCAACCAGGACGTTGTGCTGATCACCAACGGCATTTTCAGCAAGCAGGACTTCCCCATGGAGGAGGCCTTTGTAGACACCAACAAAGTCAACTTCCAGTGTGAGATCAGGAGCTTGGACTTCAGCAACTCCCATGGGGCAGCAGACGAAATCAATGAATGGGTTAAGAATAAAACCAAAGGTAGGCGTCATGGATGTACTGTACGTAGCAGCTGTAGACACAATATAAATACTAAAATTCTCAAAGTGCCGTTGTAAAGGTAGTTGTAAGCAATGGATGTGAGTGTGTATTGTGAGACGGATTTGAAATTTCTTTTAAAAAAGTCCATAGGTTCAGTTCAATATGTACATTTCTTAAATTTTGAGAGAACAGACACTTGGCACGAAATGATTTATTGAGAATTGATACAGATTTAACAGTTCTCCTGGTCCACCTGTATTCAGCTTCCCAGTCGCCCTCAAATGGTGAGTTTTGAGTTGCGTGGGGTGTTTGGGCCCCTGTATATGTACTTGCAAGTCTACTTTATTTTGTGTTCGTACAACAAAGGCAAACGTATATAACTCTTTTGTCTTTTTCAGACCAAAGCCTGGGCTTTGTAATGTGGTCAATCTTCTACTGCATAGATTAGTGCACCTTTTTGATAGGATACTGCATTATCACATCCTCACCTGTCCTGGACTGAATATGTAGCAGATGGTGGGTTTTTGTTTTGTTAATAACATTTTCGTGTTGCATATTTATCCAGGTCACATCCCCAGCTTGATCAAAGCAGACATGCTGGACTCGCCACTGACCCGTCTGGTCGCTGTCAACTCAATCTACTTCAAAGGCTTATGGAAGTCCCGCTTCCAGCCCGAGAACACCAAGATGAGGTCCTTCACCGGGGGCAACGGAAATGTATATAAAGTTCCAATGATGTCCCAACTATCTGTCTTCAACATCGGTGAGTGGTGATGTGTGAGAGGTTTCCACTGATGAGACTTTGAATGCTTATATTTAGTGCAATTAATGATTTTGCTTTGATTTCATTGCCTTGCTTACATACAACCAATGTTTTGGATGCATCATGTTGCTGAATGGGAGATGTTCTTTATTACATTTCACCAGCAAATTACATTTTAAAGATATGTTGAGCCATAATTAGAAGGCTCTTCTGATATGTTGCATACTAGTTGAACTGAATTGGCCCAGATAAGAAGGTTATCATTTTTATCATTGTCATTGGAGCTGGTCGAAACCAGCCAAATGAAATTACACTTCAATTCAGTTTTACTTATATAGCGCTTTATCATAACAGCGTTATCTCATAGCACTTGTTAATATAGAGCAGGTCTAGACCAACTAAATATGTATAGACCCAACAATTCCACCATGAGCAGCACTAGTTGACAGTGGCAAGGAAAAATGGCCTTGTTAACAGGCAGAAACCTCAAGCAGAACCAGGCTCTTGGTGGGCGGTCATCTGCCTCGATCGGTTGGGTAGAGAAAAAAAAAAGAAGATATATAGAGAGAGGGGGGAGGGGGGTAGAGTGAGAACAGGATGAAAGAGAACACACAGCAGCACAACAATATGATAAAAGCTTCTGGTTCTTCCCCCACGAATGATCAGGAATCATTCTTGTTTTGTTTTTTTTTAGAATGCTGGGTTTGTGGCCAGATTGAGGTATGTTTAGTCATACAGTGTTACAGATTTGTTAGACACTGGATTATATAGTAGTATAGAATGAGTGCCAGACCATTAAAGTTACAGGTGCCTGGTGGAGTTTTCTTGGGAGATACAGTTACCATAATTTTTGTTTTTACATTCAGTGTTTTCCACCAAGATACAGTACATCTTGCGTGTCCTTGAGGTTTGACAAATGCATTCCCTTCCAAATAAAACATTTGCAAAGTAATTTCTTGACATTTGTAATCCTGTATTGTTTATATCCATGTTTGCTGGCTTGTAGTCTGTCAGAAACTCCACAGGGTGCCTTTAACTAAACATTATTGGAATTTCCCAAACGCGTGTTCTATCCATGATTTAATAAAGGATTTTTATACTCTTTATCAGAGGACCTCAGATACATCCTTCTACTGCCTTACCATACTTCCATTATTAGTATTCAGCTATTGGCCCCATCCTTGAAGAGTGCCTTTTTATTTATTTTTTTCTGCTTCTTTATTGTAGCCTGATTATTATTATTTTTTTTCCCCTTCATTATTGCAATAAGTGTATTTTGACTATACAATGCATGTCTGGACTGTCTTGACACAGTTTACCAAATCAAGCTCGGACAAATGGCAGCAAATAGCCCCGTCAGCAGCTGCCATTCCATCCAACATGATATACTGCACATTTAATGATTAGGTTGTTTTCATTTAGTTTATGATGCAATTCCAGCCGCCGTCAGTTTATGATTCATATGTCGGCTTGTGTTGTTGTAAGGAAATTCAGGCTTAGACATGCCACATCCGTAGGACATTAGTTAGTCCTGTGTGAAAAGAAATGACGTTCCAGTCAGGCATCTATATTTAGATGAGTTGTCAGAGTTGTGTTAGCGGAGTCAGAGCTGTGGGTAGTTCAGCTGTGAGACACATGGGCTGTTGACTTTAGTTTACATAGTGTGTGACTTGTTGATTGGATTATGTTATCCAAATTACAACACTTGGGTCATAAAGAGAACAGCCCTAATTCACTTGCTATGGCTTGATACTATCACTGTTTTGTGAATATAATGGGATTTACAAACACTTGGCTTTATGACTTCTGAACATGATGTGCTGTGGTTAGTTTAATGGCCATATAAAGCATGAGGCCCAGTTGAATGGATGTTTTTTTGGTGTGAGACTGGTACTGCTGTGACTGTCTTAGGTTGAACTGTACATTTGCCATTCTTCTGCAGTACGGTGCCTTAAAAAATTGAATCGTGAGTCAAAGGACCCATACAGTGCAGCACACTCTCAAATGCCATCTCAAGCTTCCAGTGATATTATCTGCAGAGGTGTAAAAACAGTATCCCTGTGTAAATAAGAAGTCAGAAGTGATCTAGATTTTACACATTTGTCAGTAGACACACACTTAAAGTGAAGGCAAGAGGTTTCATAGGAATTTTGTTCTTCAGAGAGATGTACAAAAAGTAAGGCGAAGCCATGCATGCCTTCCCAAAAAGTTTAATAGATACAAGAAGAAAAGAGATGAGTCTTCTCTATATCGGCGCATATAAGGATGACTCGGATGACCATTACCCGTACTTTTAACCCTTAGCCTGTCCTCTTCTACCAGGCATGGCCACCACACCTCAGGGACTGAAATATAAGGTGATTGAGTTGCCCTATCATGGCAACATGACCAGCATGCTGATTGTCCTGCCCTCCGAAGAGGACACGCCTCTGTCCAGTGTTATCCCACACATCAGCATAGCCACAGTGCAGAGCTGGACCAAACTGATGCACATGAAAAAAGTTCGCCTGCTCATCCCGAAGTAAGACCCGCGCACATGCAACAGCTGCTCTTAACAACCCACTTTAGCTGAATGTGACCGTAACACTGTGTGCATGTGTGTGTTTCCTTCTGCAGGTTTACTGCTGAGGAGGAGGTAGATTTGGAAGCGCCCCTTTCAGCACTGGGAATAACAGACATGTTCAGTCAGGTCAAAGCTGACTTCAGACACCTCAGTGAGTGAAAGCACAGTCAGTCCAAGTCCAAAAGGGACACAGTGCCCCGGAGTCTGCACAACAGGTTTTTTTTGGATACTTAAAATATAATACCAACAATCGGCTGTTTACTGCCAGAGCCAGTAAGAAGTGTGAATTGTGTCTAGCTACCCAGTGTGGAAAAACCGAATCACTCGTGTTCTTTCTTTCTCTCATCTTCTCCGGGAGCGACGGAATGAAAGGAGTGCTAATTGAAGTGCACTACCGCCATCGTGTGGTGATATCTGCAAAAGACTTCATAGGATTACTCCAGGAAAAACGGGGTCTATGTGAAAGATGTGGATTTTTGTTCTAGTGCCATCATGTGGTGTAATGTAGCAGTCACTTACTTTTACTCAATAATTAATCAACCAGGCTTAGTAAAACCTTTTAGTGCTCATTAGAAGCCATATTAGCTCCTTATTATGTATCTTTGAAAGCTGACTGAAACAGCCACACCACTATCTCTCATTATTATGGTACAACATGGCTCTTCTTTTAAACAGTTTTTTTTTTTCCTGCATGTATCATTATTTTTTAGGTCCAGTTTCAGGTGTGACTAATAATGCTCACAGTCAATTATGTCTCTGAGCATAAGCGCTACAGGAGCTGCTGTCAGTCACTGGATTTTGATTTCCCCATTTGGGTCCATGTTGCGCTGATGATGCAGGACGGCAGTCACCGAAACATTCCAATTAATGATTTGCTTGTCACTCCTTCCTAAATTCACGAGCAAATGAGGTGAACTACAGGTGTAAAAAGCAATCGCCACCACAAGATTCTAGTTCTCATATGCATGCCTGTGTGCAGACCAAATAAAGCGCTGTATTATTTGCATAGGCCTTTTCACCGAAGACATTTTGACATGTCGCAGTAGGAAAATCACAGGTTTAAAAAATTAAATAAAATTGAATGATGGCTGAATACCATGTAGCTACTTAAGTTTCGGGCTCCTGGTATTGTTCATGCTGACGTAGATGTCAGTTAAGCACAGTCTGAGCAGAGCTGTGACCAGGCTGAATAAGTCAAAACACCTGTGTAGGTGGCCCATGGGCATGTGGGGCTTTGTGGATGTCTCATAAATTGATTGTGTATATTTTTAGTGTAATAATATACTTGCATTAGTGAACAAACAACATTATGTATCTCCGTCATAAACGTCATGTTGGATGTGCACAGCATTGGCTGGTCAGTGTCAGATTGTATCGACACTGTGTGTTACTGTTTTTTTTTTCTTCAGGTGTTGAGCCTGTGCACGTATCCAAGGCACTCCAGAAAGCCAAAGTTGTAGTGAATGAAGATGGAACAAAAGCAGCAGCTGCCACTAGTGAGTCTCATCTTGCACGTAAATGTTGAGCCAAACACACAGCTGTATGCTTAGTTGATAAGAATATTATATATAATGCTTGATAATGTACTTACTGTTCATACGTTAACCTATACTCTTGTAGTTTCTGATATGTTATTCCAATGTCTTTTGCTGTTGTGTTTAGCTGCCATTTTGCTGGCTCGGTCCTCCCCACCTTGGGTTACAGTGGACAGACCTTTCCTCTTTCTCATCAGACATAACTCCACAGGTACACAGTTCGATTTCCAGCTATCTGTATTTATATAGAAGATCTAACATTCGTGCAACCACACGAGAAATAAACTAGACATTTTGCCATTTGAAATATGGCAATTAATCACCAAAGTTGGGCTTAGTGAAAGGAGGTAGCCCAAAGAAAGTGGAGCCTGACTGTGACGAGTTCTCCACCTTTCTCTGTCCCCAGGTACTATTCTCTTTATGGGCCAGATCAACCAGCCTTGAGCCCAGCCATCACATGCCAGCCCCTGGTAGCATCATAGACAAGCACAGGAAATGCTTCTACACTGCCACGCATGAAAACAGACACGCATATAGACACGCATATAAACACACACACACACACACCAACCAACTTTGCTGTAGACTTATGTACATTGTGGACATTACGTGTTTTAAATATTGCTTTTTATGTTACCTATTTTCTGTAATGCATAACATGCTTTATGAAATGTTTTGCAGACAAAATTTTCCAGCTGTTTAAAAAAACAAAAGAAAAAAAAAAGAAATGTTTATATACTTTTTTCAATTTATTACATTTTTAAAAGACTTTAAATGTTAATTGTGTATTTTCTCAAGTCTGGAGTAGGATTTGTTTATCATGTCTGTGTTTCAGTTTCAATGTTCTCCATCTAAAGTCGTATCACTCCAGCCTGTTCTAAGTTTGACTCCTAAGTTATGGCAATGCACATCACATCTTGAATGGCTTGCATTCGGCTACTTTACAGTAACGGTTTCCCCTCACTGAGGAAGTCCTATGGTATACTTGCTTTATATGTGATCAAATAAATGCACATATTTATAGCATCAATGATTTTGCCTGACTTATTTTCAGTAATAGTATTTCTGATAAGGGATTGTTTGTGGCATGGTGACTCAGTGCTGTTGCCTCACAGCAAGAAGGTCCTGGGTTCGATTCCCCTTTCTGTGTGGAGTCTGCATGTTCTCCCCATGCTCCATAACAAATGTATAACCCCAAGGAAAAACATGCAGAGCACTTGGACTGAAGGCCGACTGAAGGCTGACCACTGCTCCAGGCTGTCCTTAAAAAGAAGGACAGCAAGGATGGGGGGGAAAAGCCAGGCAAATTCCTCCGTGGGACGCAGTGCATGCATATGTGTGTGATTGATATATATATATTTTCTGTGATTCACGTGTGGTAATAAAAGACCTCAGGGTCTCATGTGTTTGCGTCTACATGTGGCATTCTATTGTGCTGTGTTTGCATTTTCAATTCTAACATGTTCAGCTACATAAATGAGCGACCGTGCTTCTTAACAATCCATTCAAACTATTCTGCAACTTTTAAAACACGTCCATGTACTTTCTTATCCTTGTTGAGGTTACTTCGTGGCTGGAGTTTATCTAAGCACATTAGGCAAGAGGCAGGCTATATTCTGGGTATGTCACCAGTCTGTTACAAGGCTGACACATACAGACTAATATACTGTATAATTACAGTTTTGGAGTATAATTGAGTTACAAATTTAGAATTTGATTTTCCAGCTCTTCAATATACAAGTTTTTGAAGACAAGTTTGTGTCAAGTTGTTGATGATGTTTTCTTACTTTGCTTGTATTTTGTCTATTTGCATGTGTTTTCTTAAGTAGCAGTGCATTGAACTCTGAGCCAACATAGGCCTGGCACAGTATAGACACACTTTTAATCCCTCTGGTTTCATATTTTACGAGGAACAAAAAAACGTTTTTTCCCCAGGCCTCAGAGCTACAGAGATCAGGCAGCCATGGAGCCGTAGTAACGTGGCATCTAGAGTTGACAATGGGATTGGTGACATTTGAGCACTGTTTCACAAAATCACCTTTGTGTTCATTTTGAGAGGTCCGGAATTGATACATGAGGGGCCTTGGTGCCACATTTTGTTTATTTTTCCACTCCATCAGCAACTTGCACAGACATTTTGAAGGGCAGTGGCTAAAACACACACATTCAACTAACGTGCGTGCATGGACGCCCACTGAAATAGTGCGCTTTATCTGTATCAAAAACTGATCAGAACATGTAATATATCATGTACAGGATAGAATGTAAATTAATAAAAATAAATTACATATGACTATATACCAACACACACATAATTTATATGTATGAAGAGTTACTGGCCCTAAGACACTGTTATGTGCTTTGCACAGCCCTGGTGGACCATTAATACTGCACCAACATGTTAAATGCACAACCCCTGTCCGGAAGCTGAGGTGCTGATCTTGGGAGCACCAGGGGTGGGGTTAGGATGTTAGAATGGGTCTTTGCTGTGCCATTTCTGGGTACTGTTCTGGTCGTATATCCGTTTTAGCTTGGCAGTATATTTGCTGATATCAGGCTTTGGTGCTGTGCAAACCTTTAGAGGCCCTTTAATGCTCTGGGGCCCCGGGACCTCTGACCACTGGCCATGTGGGTCTCGCTCATATCCCATTTCACTCATTTCCAGTCTGAATTTGTTGGGAGCATTCTTGCGGCCATTACGGTAATCCTGACAGCGGCTCCGGGTGTCAGCTGATCCTCCTCCTCTACCGTCGAGTGAGGAGGAAAACCAGCTGAAGGAAAACACTGCTGGCTAGTTTAAACCATGGCTGCGGAAATCCATTCGAGGCCCCAAACCGCGAGACCGATTCTTTTGAACAAGATCGAGGGACACTCGGACACTGTCAATGCAGCCGTTTTAATACCAAAAGAAGATGGGGTGATCACGGTCAGCGAGGACAGGTGAGTTTGCCATGCAGGCTAATGGCAGCAGCTAGCGGGCTCGGTCTATTTGCTGGTCATTGCACTCATAATTCCTGGTTCACTGGTTTAAGAAGGACAACACGAAAGAGAAGAAGCAACATTTTTTGTTTTTTCTTCCCCCATTCCAGAATGAGATTCTGTGGTTGGGATATTCCATATGGAACCAAGGTTAGCGTAGTTAGGGTGTGGGGGGATAGAAATCCATCAAGGAGGAGTCATTTCCACAAAACATCCGCGAGCAAACGGTAAACCGCAACAGCAAGCGAGAGTACTGTTGGTTTTCATTCTATGACGTAAGAATTCACGACTTATTATTTGCTATACGCAACAGTATTATAATGGTTTAGGCTGCATTGACTTAGCTTGCTAGCAAGCTAGCTAGCTAGCTACTGCTCATAGCAAACAGTACTTTCTCAAACTAACGACTGCTGCCTTCAAGTGCTCCTCGTACGCTGTAAACATTTTGTCGCCCAGTGCTTTTAATGAAAAGCTTGTAATAAAGCTATTAGTCTCCTGGCCGCTGTTTGATTCCATGAAAACATTTACGACCAAGGGCACCATTTAGGTTGTTTGTCTGATTTTACAAGTTGCTGTGTAAACGTGCTGCATCCAAAGATACCCATGATTTTAATACTCGTTAAAATGGCTGTGGTCTCTCAGCCCCCTGAACAAAGGAACACTGTAGTTGTGGAGCTCATGAGTGATCAACATGGCAATACCGCGGATTCAGTGAAACCCGAAGGCAGCAGCACAACCTCTTCACTTGCTCTCAGATCATCTCCGTTGTGGAGGCTGTGAGCATCATCGGTCCATCACATTCACTGGCTTATAAGTGACATTATTGGACCTTAGGTTAACATGCTTGGTCATGCAAGTGTGAAGAGGCAACATCCTCATCTAAAGATAAGGGAACTTAGTTGCTGCGAAGAGACGTGATGCAGTTTCCAGCACACGTCTAACCCACTTCGATTTTTCAAAAGGGAAGTTGTGGAGTGCAGCGCTCTGAACGTTCGGGTTCCTTTCATGAAACGAGCCGGAGAGTTTGCTGTGACTTTGCAGACACTTTACCGGAATGGAAATAAAACCTTAACCCTCATTCCTTTTCTTTTCTTTTCAAAAACACAAAATCGACAGCACACATCTGTCTTTGCAGTGTTGTCCTGGTTCTTGTATTATCTTTTTTTTTTTTTTGTGGGGGATGTACGATAAAGTGTAGTAGCAAAATGTTGCTAAAGGCCAAAAGTAAAGCCTCAGAAATGGCTCAATAATGAGCCGTCACTTCTGTAATGCGGTCTCGGCAGGTTGTGTGCGTGGCTGGGGTGTCATTCGGATAGAACAATACAAACGTGACCTGCCAAGAATAGTTTTTCACCAACAGGAAAACACACACTCGTCTGTTTAATAAATCTGTCATCCTACCCCTTTCCGTGTTGTCTGGTGAGTAGAGTTGAGCATTGTGTGTTTACAGAGAATTAGGGCTGGTTTCCCCAGACGAGGATTAAGCCCGGCCCCAGATAAGGGCTCATGTTAAAAAGCGCCATGTATTGTTTTTAATCTAACGGCAGTGTAGGTCCATACAAACGCTAAGTAAAAGATTAGAAATGCATTTAAAGTTCTGTATATCAAATAAAAGTGACCTTCATAACACAAAATACACTGTGGAGTGACCGCTGTTATGTGATGTTTTGACATTTTCCTTCAGAACCATCCGAGTTTGGCTGAAAAGAGACAGCGGTCAGTACTGGCCAAGCATCTACCACACAGTCTCCTGTAAGTCCCGACTGCATTGCTTCAGTTGTAGAATGAATTATTGATGTGTGTGCGCTCATGCTTGTGTGTTTTTAGGGAATGAAACACTTTTTGTTATTTCGGACCACTACAGCAATATAATGCACGCCTATCTATGGCATGGCGTGTGCGTAGAGATTTCCCTGCTGATGGCGACTGTCTGCTTCTTCCTCCCTTAGCTCCATGCTCGTGCATGTCGTACCACCACGACAGCAGACGCATCTTCATAGGCCAGGACAATGGAGCTGTTGTGGTGAGTGAAGCTTACTGGCTCACGTTTTTGGTTGTTCAGTCTAGTCTAAAAAATTAAACCCTGCCTAGCTGCTTTTAAATAGGCCACACTTTGAATGTTTGGACTCCGCCTAATGCCTGTGGGGGCAGGAGAGTTATTTTATTTGAAACGTGTTTTGTGTGTGTGTGTGTGCGCTTCTAGGAATTTCTCATCTCTGAAGATTTCAATAAGATGAACCACATCAAAACATATCCAGGTGAGAATGTCAGATGAGGACACACACACACTGCAACATCACAACTGAAGCTTTATCATTTTTAATTTGTGATGAGCGCTGGACTCGCGTGACAACAAATGGTAAAAGCAAAGTCTAGCACGGCTGACGAAGTGTTTTTGTAGATGTGCTGTCAGAGATGTGGCCCCTCCCTGCCCCAGGAGACTCTAAAGGGACCGCTACGTTGAGCATGACTGATGTAGCTGAAAGCATCAGTACACTACAGAGTGGAAATTAGTGTTACACAACTTAAAAATGTGTTTAATTGTACTTTTTTTTTTTTTTTTTTTTTTTTTATAAAGCCAATGCCAAACAAGCTTCTCAAATGAGAGGATTTGCTGCTTTTCTCTGTCACGTGATATCATTGTAGTGACTATCTTTGGCTTTTGGTCAAACAAACCAAAACGTCTTGCTCACGTGGGCTTTGGGGAGTTGTGATAGATTTTTTTTCACAGCTGATAATGAAAATATTTGTTAGTTGCAGCACTAGTCATTGCATCTTGATTTCAGTGTTACGAGCAGAACACCGTTCCTGTGTTCCTGTTCCAGCCATTTAGCCTCCTCAGTGGAAAAATCGAGCTTTGGGGGAAAATAGCCAGCCGGTTGCTTTAGAGGGCAAAACGCCACATGTCACCACTGGAATGCTCCATCTGGTTTCTTCCACTTGTAGCAAAAAAATCAAGCAGCAGAGCCAAAACAGTGAAAACACGAGTCACAATCGGATCAAACAGGCATTAGGATGTGTGTATGCACTTCAAGACGGGCGGGGCTTAACATCGCCATTGCCTGTTGGCAGGCAGTGTTCCTTTCTTCAGTGCTGCAGACAAGGAAATGCTGACTTTTTTTTAGCCACCCATTGGCTAATGATAAAACAGCTAGCACGTTATGTTCATTGTGGTTATAAATTGATATGGCCGAATGATGGAAATGATTTAGGAAAATGCTTTTTTCTCTGTAGTTCAGATTCCCTTCTTAGCTGTGTTATTATGTGAACATGTTTGATGCAGATAAGCAGTGTCTTCTGCACAAGGGACAAAAAAAACACATTGCTCCATCAGACACCTAGGCAACAGCTACAGGTTACAGAAAACAAATTTCTATTTAAAGTAGCTTTGAAGTTGGAAAAATGGATAAAAAGTATAAAAGAAAATACGTTTGTTGCCCCGACTCATTCTTTAAAGCTGCATAAATTGAGGTAAATATTCAAACCCAACATAGATGAATTGTTACATCAAGTGGAACTATTTTAGGTTCCCTCCTCATCAATTGTTACACATTTGCACACAGTTTCGCTTGGCATAGTATTTAGTGTCTTTGGAAGATTTTGGATCTTGGATTTAAAATAAAGTTGCTTGGGTTTTAACAGTGCTGCACTGACTGCACAACACGTTTTTGTGATGATGGACACGCAGGTGCTGGATTTGAGGATGTTTTTTTGGGGACAAAAGCTGCTATAAGTTATTTATATATTAACAGCAGCTGAAATGACTTTGTGCAATGTGAAAGGGGTCGCTCATAGTCATGAACTCGCAGTGAATTATCACCTATCTCTGCAGTTCCCCTCAGCTCAACAGAGCATTTTAGCGTCTTTCAGCTCATCGATTTGGTTTTACGACCCACAACTAAACTCCGTGTTCACTCTTTCCAGCAGCAGCAGGCAGCTGCTTTCAGGGAAAAAGCTCTAGAAATCCACTGTACACAACCGGCCCATCACTGACAAAGTTACTGTCGAGCTGGTGACAACAGAGGAGCCCAAAATCTTCCTCAAGAGTTCGTGGAGACCAGCACGGAGCTTAAATGTTAGACTTGCGTTCATCGGCAGAAACGCGACTCTGAATGAATGCGAATGTTGCTCGGTGTCTGCTGGGTGTGTTCGCCATATCAACTTCATAAGGTGATGATATGTCAATGTTGTGTTCACTTGTTGTGCCCCCCCCCCCAAATCACATACTGTGAACTATCAGCAGGGTTTTTAAACAATACAGTGTGTCAGAAGAGATTTAACTCTGCTGTCTGAAAAACTAGAGACGTTGACAACAAAGGTTTGCACCTTTTAGAGGTGATCCCCAGGTGGACCATTTAAGACTGATTGGAGTACAAATCGCTTGAAACCATCTGTCTGTTTTAGTTTGGATTATGGCGCTCTAAGCAGAGCCTCTGATGGGATCAGCACGTGGAAAGGGCAAACTAGTCTTCCATGGTGCTCATCCATGACGGCTCAGATACAAAGCCCAACGGAATAGACATGGTCTTGTTTGATGGTTATCCAACTTGACTTGTGCCTGCTTAACACTAATGTGTGTGTTTCGCAGCCCACCAGAACCGTGTGTCCGATATGGTGTTCTCCCTGGAGAGTGGTTGGGTGGTGAGTACTGGTCATGACAAGAGCGTGAGCTGGATGTGCACCCAGAGTGGCAGCATGCTGGGGAGACATTACTTCACCGCCTGGGCCTCCTGCCTGCAGTATCCTTCATTCACTCGCTGTGTGTGCAGTAGATGGTAAGAAGTATCAACACGTAGAGTGCGTTTCGAGCCCTGACTCCCTGCTCAGATACGATCATGAGACGCAGCACGCCTTCATTGGCGATTACTCAGGACAGATCACGCTGCTGAAGCTGGAGAAGCAGACGTACTCCACCATCACTACACTGAAGGGTCATGAAGGTAAATACACACCTGCCTACACATAAAGAACCAGGTTCATCATCTACGCTACACAGAACTATTTTGTGTCGCGTGCTTCTACAAAAAACCAGGCTTCTGATGCTGCAGCCAGATATGCAGATGTGGCCGCAGTAAACAGATGGCCTATGATGTCGTTATGCAAGAAAATCAAAGATAAATTGAATCCAGAACGATGACTACACATTCTACACATGTTGTTCTACTGAAATGTTTAAACTGTGTTTCAAATTTCAAACATGCCTTTTGATGATTTAAAAAAAAAGAAAAGCTCATTAGTTTTCACCAGAAAGGACCGTTAAGTGCCAAAATAAAAGGAGCCGTTGTCCATCATGTGATATGATGAGCCCACCACACACTGCCACACTAGTTTTATGGGGTCTGACACTTACTTTCCAAGTGATTTTGCTTTCCAATGGTTAAAACAATTGAAAACGAGATAATCGCAATAAAACAATTATTGTGCCGCATTCTGTTTTGCAATGATGCTCTAGATTTTTCTTGTGTTATAAATCCAGCGCACCCCTTTACTGCGGTGCACCTTCACCCCTCCCTAAAGGCCCTAACTCACTCTCAGCCAAGCGGCGATTACTGCAAATACTATAAAGTAAGATTCGTCTGAACCACAAGGCGATACGACCAATTTGTTTTAATCATCTACAATTCAGTCACAAAGTGGGTCTATAACCAAACATTAAAGGAACTAAAAACAGAAAAGTAAAGGCCTCTCGACTTATACAGTTCAGTAAATGCATGATGTTTCCAAAGTCAACGAGTAATCGTGATCTCAATATTGACCAAAATAATCGTGATTAGGATTTTTGCCACAAGTTTCCCCTAGTTGGCAGGACGTGGGACCTATCGCCCATTGTTGAGAACAGGGCGAGGGGATGGCGCATCTGACTAGATGACGATCTCCACTCAGAAAGCCTATTTTTAGTTGGGACAGACTTTGCGCTTGACATTTTTAAAATGTAGAAAATTATAAGAAGCACACATCCTTATACCAACATTTTTATATTTTTTTATTTCCTACCTCTCTCTTTGATGTGCAGATGTGCCCATGATAATACATATTAATGGGACGGATGGTAACGCGTATTAATGGGTGTGGTGCTGCGCTCAAGCTGTGCACAAGCAGGAGTCCCACCCAAATACTTAATGGAAATTATGATTGATGAAATATGGAAAACAGTGGAAAGGCCAGACCTCGCATCACAGTACTTGCTACTGTTGTTTGCTAAAAGTTTTCTTCTTTTGCCATTTTGCCCTCCCATCCCCCGTTGCATCCCCCGTTGCTGGATGTAAAAGCTGTCTGTTGTGGTTGTATGGCCTCTGGGTTGGTGCAGTATTTGCGCCTTAGTTTTCATCTTTCATCTCTGAATTAGTTTCATGTTTAGACAGAAATCCACTGCTTTCCCCTTCATGTCAGCTGATGGTGGTGGCCCCTGTGTCTCATGTAGCCTGGTTAGTCCACCACCAACTACCGCAGGCTATTATTCATCATATGACCGGTCTAACTTCAGGACCTTTATTGATTATTTTTTTATTGCATTCTTTTCCTGAAAGATCTGTGATTGAGCATAATCAGAAATACCATTAAAGCCGTTTTAAGTCATGGGCCATGCACTGTACTGTAGCAACATACGCTAGCTGTGTGTTGTTTTTTGGCCACTGACAGAGAAGGATAGTGAGTGTTTAGCATTTAATGTGCTCTACCAACTGACAAGAATGGGCAGATGGTCTGTGTCACGTAGTCGTATCGGCTGAACACAACTTATCAGTCAGATCTCTCTGTGGTCACCCTTTGCCAGACTCGCGGCTTAGATATACAGATAATGGGTTGTTATTAAAATGCAACTCCTGTGCACATATATGTATGTCTTTTTGTTCTTGCCTGAATGCAATTTCTTTACATGCCTCCCCAAGTAACATGTAACTACAGATTTCAGATGTAGGAAACAGAATGTGGTGAAGTAAAAGTACTATATTTCACACTGAAAGAGAAGTACTCAAAGTAATGTACAAATTCCTCAAAATTGTATTTAAATATAGTTTATTATTTTCTACCGGTGGCAGACACGTATAGCTAATTTGTGTTGGATTTTTGGGATAACCCTTGAGCCTTTGTTACACGGTGTCCAATTTGGTTTTCAGGTACCACACTAGCTACAACTATCAAGTTAGCAATGTCCGTATCACAAACGGCTGCTGCAATTTAGCAAGTTAGCTGGCTAGCAAGAAGCTAACCAACAGTTTTCTCACTTATTAGTTACTTTGTAGCTAGCTTCACAGGCAAGCGTCTAGCAGTTAATACTAATACACAGACATTCATTTTAGTAGTAGGTTTTTCTTTTAATTTAAGATGTCAATTGTGTTGACATACTTGAAACTTGTAGTGTTGTAGCTTGTGCCACACTCCTTGGCAACTAAGGCATTAACTAAGTAGCCCAATATGGAAGCAAATACTTAGATCTTGGTCAGCTGAAATCTGGAAGGAAC
>JAVQJF010045461.1:12500-29088 GCA_036023855.1 Gadopsis marmoratus | reverse complement strand
CCCCCCCCCCCCCCCCCCCCCCCCCCCCCCCCCCCCCCCCCCCCCCCCCCCCACCCCCCCCCCCCCCCCCCCCCGTGAGGCCACAGCTGCAGTAAAAAGATGGCAGGAAGTGAGAGAAGAGAGAAATGGGGGAATGACGTGCAACAAAGGTCCCTGTTTCCAGATCACAGATCCTGAACCTGCGGCTAAATTAGCCATTTTTGTTGTGCTACGTATTTGGTTTATTAACATGTAAAAGCAGACACAAACAAACACCTTTTAAATGAGCTGACTTGATTATATTGGTGTTCATTAATTGGGTTTTGTTGCCAGTAATGGGGACTTTGCAGCCACGTTGCCAACACTCAGTTCTTCCCACCAAGTGGGAGATATTACTGCCAGACATCCCCGCTATAACAGACTCAGAATTACACCTCAGAAGTTGATATGAACGTTTCCTTTCCCAAGTCGACTCCTCACAATTGAGGAGTGAGCCTCCACAGGACAAGTAAACTGAGCTGTAAACTGATAATTGCTGTGAGATAACTTTGTTATGATATGGCGCTGTATAAATAAATTGAATTTTAAAAAATTTAATCTTGATGTTCAATTTTTATGGCAGTTTAATTATTTCTGCTGTCTGATTTTCTCACAACCCACATATTGTTCTTAATAGCTTATATCTGATCTGTAAAAATGTAGCAGATTATTTACTATTCACAGAGAAATAGTAAGCCGCTAGTACCAATTTATAAACCCGTCACAAGTGGTGCCTTATTAGAAAGTGGCACTGACATTAGAAAGCACCTCCAGAGCCACAGAAGATGTTATAACCTACAACTGATCTTGGGTACGCCTTTTAAGTCTCATCAGAAGTCTATTATAGCTCTACACCAACAGTTTAATAAAATAACAGCTTTCATTTGTTGATATCATGAGGTCAGACGCTCTGACAGCTGCTGATTTCACCAACGAGTCCTTTCTGTGTCATGATCACCCACCTACAGTATGTGGCCCAGTTTCATGTTTCACCAGGCACCACAAATACTCCCTGGAGTCGAGTTAAAGAAGGCAGAGACACACACTCTTTACAACATGACTTATTGATTAGAGAGCGGATGAATCATTGATTGTCTGAATCCCGAGAGACTTTATTATGTGTCAGTCGTGTCCATGTAAACTGTAGGTGTGAGTGTAACGTGAGAGTGTTTCAAATAACGTCTTCTCAAGATGGTTTCACAGTGAGCAGGAGCAGTACAGCATCTGGCATGTGTGATGGAATGCAAAGTGTCATTATTAAAAGTGTCATTGTGATCTGTGGCCAAGCTGTTATTATGAAAAAAAACAATGATGAATAACATTTCATAACAATGAGTTGAGATTTCATGATTTTCCTTAATTTCTTCACAAATAGTTGGTTCATCCTTATATTTTAAGCAAATTATGTTTTAGATTTATTTCACGCTGTCATTTGTGTTTATTTAATACTAAACACTTCCATACATAGCAGGCACAAAGACAATGTATTAAATTCATGGGTGATTGTGAGAGGTATTCCACATTCAAATAACCTGACATGGAGCCTCAGTATAATCGCAGTCTTAATGAAAATAAATGTCACCAAGCTTTTTAAATATAGAACATTTTATTCCAATTTTGAGTAACTGGTGTTGAAATTCTGAAATAAAGGTTTTAATATCAACAGGACCTTTGCATTTAAATAGTAACACTTCACATGCCTTCATCCAGTGACAATGAAAAGTGTCCTTAAAAAGAATTTTTTGTCGTTTCTTTTTCATATTTCCCTTGTAAGAAATAGTTCAAGTATAAAAATTCCCAACAGTGTAAAATAGCCCATCTGATGAATATTAAGCAAAAGGAGCACAGCTACTGAAACCTCGACAACGACTATACATTCTAGTGGAGAAAGCAGCATCTTCGCTTGTTGGTTGTTGTTTTTTTGCCAAAATTATAGTTTTTTTCCTCTCATCTAAACACAGAAGAGGCAGAGTACAATCTGCATGCAAGCGGGCCTGCATTTAAATAAAGTTTCTTCCCGACAAAAGGCATAAAGGCATTAAGCTAATATTTAATGTCATGTTCTAAAGAATCAAAAAGATAAAACATAAAAGTACAGTGCACATAACGGTATCTTAAATAACTCCTACATCAACATTTTTGGTTGAGTATGTTAATGATAATAATAATTATAATAATATTATTACTAAAACTAATCAATAACTTATTTATGCCTTGAGATGAGTACATAATCATTATTAATACAGTACCGTCACTAAGTCTCTACTCTCAGAGTGTCAACATAGTCAACCCTCAAAAAATAAATATCTTAAATAGTAGATTTGTCTCTTTTTTTCAGCTTTTCTTTTTCTCTTAAATAGCAGTAAAAATGTAAGGCACACAGACCAACACAACGTCAAAGAGTCAAGCCCCCATCCGCTCCACCCCACCTGGTGTTCTTGACAGACATGAGGCAGGCCAGTTGTTGGGGTGGCTTTGGTGAAAGTGTGTGCGAGTGTGTGTGCGTTTGTGTGTACCTGACACCAGACTACAGCAGCACAGAGGTGGAAGTGCTGACAGCTGCAGGGCTGAATGACTGGGGGGGTGGAGGGTGGGGGGGCTATGTGTTGGGTGGAGGGGTGCGAAGTTGGTTCCCAAATGGGCCCGGCCGGGGATTAAAATGTGACAGCTCAACAAACGAGCACAAGTGATGCGTTCTTTCCAGAGTGATCTGTCTGTGTGGCGCTGGAGCGGCTCAGTCCACCCCCACCAGCAGCTGCTCTCGCCCTCTTTCTTTCTCTTTCTCTCCATCCCAGAGCCACAGAGAAACGCGACTGTGCCGCCTTTGTCTTTGACTGCAATGTGTACAACTCTGGATGCATGTGTCGGTGTACGTGCGAGTGAAACATGTGGAAAAGCGACCGATTTAGTGTTTCTCATTGTCTGAAGCCATTTTCAACCTCTCTCCTTGTGCCAGTGTGTTTGTTTTGTTTGCCAAGTCCCCCTTCAGTCCAAGAATCATGTCAGAGTTGATGACATGTTCAGCTTTTTGTTTCTTTTCATTGTTGTTTTGTCTCCTGGTGATTTGTTTGCTGTGCATAGGTAAAGAGGTCGAGACACAGAGTAAAAAAAGGGACATTCAGCATCAGGAAGATAAAAAGGTAGTTCTTCAAATATGTGTGACACGACGAGTTACGACTCCTCGACTTCCTGACAGAGGTCACATAATAATAGCTAACACGTTGGAAACGGTTCCATTTCCCTGATTATCAGAAAATATTAACTCCAAAAAATGCACTTGAAAAGACAAAATGAACAAGAAGATCCCCAACGTGCAACAATAACAATAATAAATATAAATGTTATGAGGGCGTCAAATAACTGAAAACACTTGTGGAAAACTACAAGTGAAAAAAAAAGAGAACAATTTTCTAAACTAACGTTAAAGACACCAACAACATCTATACCAACCACAAGGATTAGTTCCTGTATTTTGTCTCTAGAAATAAGTACTCTACTACAATGATAATAGTAATGATAAAAATAATAGTAATAACAACAACAATAATAATAGTAAATCACTTTCCATTATTTGTTCTGCGACTTTTTTTGCATTTTCTAATTTTTGGTTTAAGCACAGCAAGTTGGGAAGTTACTGTAAAAAGTTCCCACCTCACCAACATCATCATCACTACCACCACCATCATCATCACCTTTTTAAAGCAACCCTGCCTCTGAGCCACTCACACGCCCACCCTTAAGGCCACTCCCGCTTCCTTTTCCTTTGCTGCTCCCTCTCATGACAATTCAGCTGTGGCGGGGGGCGGGCCTCCTCTCTCTGCATGTCCAGTGGTTGCAGTGGCTGCTATTGCATGCGGTCGGCTTGCAACTGCTGAGGCTGGTACTGACCAAAGGCTGCGGCTGCAGCGGCAGCTGAGCCCGGGGCAGCAGTGGCTAAAGGCTGCTGGACTGCATAGCCATAGCCGGCAGTAGCCATGTAGCCTGCAGCGGCAGGGGATGCGGCGTAAGGATACTGCTCGTATGCAGCTGCGGCAGCAGCACTGGCTGCGGCTGCAGAATACTGCGCGTAGGCAGCTCCGGTGTAGTCGATGTAAGGGGAGGAAGCGGTGGCAGGTGCAGCAGCTGCAGGTTGCACATGAGGGATGACCACACTAGGCTGAACGAAGGCCTGAGGGTACACATAGTGGGCCGGGATGCTGTGAAACAAACATATGACAGGTTAGTTTGATTCACCCAGTCTGAGAGTAACAGCACCCACCCTAAAACCCAAACCCAACTCCATCACACTGCGGCCAAGCACCCTCCCACCACCCAGCCCCAGTCCAATCCACCAGTCAAGAACACCAAGAAAATGCCTGCTAGTAGGGATTAGAACAATATAGGGTTGCCAAAATAGAAATCTCTCTGTGAAAAGAAGACTAGAAGGTGAGGAAAACATTGACGTGTTTAACCTCTGGGTCACGCAAATCTACTGAAAAGTCACATTTGAATGATTACATGTGGAGGACGTGATGATGTCATGTTCTTTACGGGATACAACATGGGAACAGTTTGTGTTTTGGTCAGTTTTCAGTTTGTGGTTGTGGAGACAGAACTACAGAGAGACAGAGGGAGGTGAGATGAAAATAAAGTTGGGCATCTGTAACCTGGAGCTCGTTTGCCCATCACATGTGGATTTGGTTCTGG
Organism: Gadopsis marmoratus; assembly: GCA_036023855.1. Classification (NCBI taxonomy): domain Eukaryota; kingdom Metazoa; phylum Chordata; class Actinopteri; order Centrarchiformes; family Percichthyidae; genus Gadopsis; species Gadopsis marmoratus. The sequence continues at coordinate 24,384 of JAVQJF010045461.1, read as the reverse complement.
TGCCGTCCCCCAGCCTGTTGGAGGGTGAACGGGTGGGGAGGAGAGGGAGGGGAGGCTTACAGTGCCGGGGGCGGGGGAGTACGGACAGAGGAGATGAGCCCAGGGAAGCATTGTGAAAATGTCACTGCCACTTTGACAGCTGGACAGTTTTCAAAAAAGGACGCTGCTGGCCATTTCCCCCTCAGTGTTGGGACAAAGAGCCGGGGAGGCAGCGGGGGGAGTCGGGACTAGGCTCCACACCCAGAGGGATGTTTCGATTAAATAAACAATTATGAACAATGAGCACATTCTGCCCTCCATGACATAGCCCTATCCCGCCCCCCAGACTCTATAAGGTCTGGAAACTCAGTTGGACAGCAAGTGTGAGGGGAGCTTTGAAATTTACACGACTGGAACAGAGAAGCGTCAAACATTTGACTGTAGGTGGAAGCAAGAAGACAAAACTTTAGGTTTTGTGTGAATTTGAGTTTTTGATGTCTTGGAAAAAAACAAGAGTCAAATTCAATCGCAGGTCAATTCAAATAGAGTGAGAAGCATCAGACCATCAATTTGATATTTGTCGCACGGGGCTCCAACAACAGCCACGTGACTGTGGGTGAGTTTGAATGAAGGTGGCTCAAAAATCTGTTGAGAGAAAATCAAGGAAACCAAACTAATCAGCTGAGTCTGCATAAAACCGAACATCAGGTGGTCACTTGTTTTGAGTCTGGATTGGGAGAGAAGAGAGGAGGTACAGGAAATGTTAAAGGTTGAAAGGCAGGATCTATCGTGGCAACCCTATTGTCAGCACTCCATTATCCAATCCAACCCACATGTCACCCGAAAAACAGTGCGCCAGGAGAAAAACAGGAAAAACAAAACAACGGCAAGGCGTCAGAGAGGAAGACATATGTAAAACAATAGTCCACCTCGACTAGACTGGTCACAGAAACAACAACAAGGGCACAGCACAATCACGCAACTGAAAAGACAAAAAAAAAGCAAAGGGAAGGTATAAACTGAGTAAGTGGATATGTAGAGGTTTGGTGTGGCTGTCAGTAAAGGGCAAATGTTTTTACACATAAAATTTCACACACACACACACACACAAACAAACACATACACATATTAGACCAACTTTTGAAGGCCAGTAACAAAATACCTGCATTGAAAAGACTTTTCTCCAGAGTGACTCTAATTGGAAAATCCTCAGAAACATCCTCATAATTTACAATGGCTGTATGGTACTGATTTAGACAAACAAGCCTGACAAATTATTACATTATTACAGTCTCAAGAGGTCATGCCTCTGCATAAATTACATTAAATTAACCAGCTAACATTATCCCAAACTCTCCTTTGCACCGTTTCTGACAGCAGCTGCAGTATATGATTGAGTGTAGAGGCAGCAGCTCAGACAGTAACTATTTTCTGTCTAACATTTCAAAAAAGGACTTCCACTGGTACATACTTCATGTTTCCACTGCTATTGAAATCAAACTCCTCGCTCAGTGCGTTTTGCCATCTCCGATTCCCTACTACCTCTGTACCTATGGAATTGCCGGGTAGACTAACACACATATACAAGCGCGTGCACACACAACACACACACAGGTTTTGGCCATGGGAAGCAAAGCTCAGGTTGACCCATCCAACGTGGCCCCCTATTAAAAAAAATACCCTCTTTCCCTGGAGGTAAGGAAACTCAAACATATCACAGTGCATTTTGTGAAGCGATGCAGGTATCTATAGTGTGACGACTCCTTCAGCATGTCTGTCTGTCTGTCTGTGTCATCACTGGAATGTCGCGCTCACGCATCCCAGCGGTCATTAAAGTTCAAGGCTAAATAAAGGCTCCGTCTGCTGAAGGAGATAGCACAAGCACAAACCTACAACTAGGTGAGAGGATCTAATGTGTGTGAGCGGTCAATGTGTGAGAGGTTGGCAACACACACCTGCCCTGCTTTGTTGCACAGTACAGCAAGACTTGAGTCATCATCCACATACACACAGCTACTTGGATCAGGTTAGTTTGTGTGGATCCTTCACCAATCGTGTGTTGAAGTTTATTAATGTCAAAACTACAGCTGAAGTACAAAACTATTTCAAGCTGTGGTTTAGTCAAGACCGGAAAGAATGTTGAAGACAGTTTTGTAATAACAGAAAAACTTGCATGTATGTACAATGTATATGCACATGGAATGGAGTTCATGTGGCCCTTAAAACACCCACCCTGACCCTGTTTAAATGGCCACTGCACCGTCACCAGACCCCCCCCCCTCCCAACACACACACACACACACACACACACACACACACACAAAACACAGAGCTTCATGCGACTGCAGCGTCAGCATTCGGGGCTTTATGTGGCACAATGGGTGCGCTTGTTTTCTTTAACACCACGAGCCCATGTGACGAAAGCTCGCTCCGGGAGAATGAGAGAGAGAGAGAAAGAGAGGGAGAGAGACATTTGTTTGTGTCACACTGGAGACTTTTGTGAGCTGAGCTGAAAATGTGCACGCATGTGAGCACACAAAGACACACATACAAACACAATAAGAGCACATACTCATATGTACCAATGCAAGCACACGTGTGCACACATAAATACACATAGTACTATGACTAGACTCGTCATTCATTCATACATCCACATACACGTTTCCGATTGGTAAATGGTGCTACATGACCACAAGTCTCCCATATGTGGTGTAGAGAAGAGCAAAGACAAAGAGAGATAGAGACAGGAAGGAAGGTCACTTACATACACTTACATAGTGAATTTGTTGCTGCTAAGTTGTGTTAATGTAAGAAACTGCTAGTAACACCAGGAAGATGCTATAAGCAAACACAAGCAGTGATGGGATTTGTTATTTTGAGGGAATAATGTGAGGAATGGGAGTGAGGAGGTGACTGAATGGAAAACAAAAAAAACATAATCACACAGAAAATTCACGCACTCCAACAAGACAGCCACAAAAAAAAACAAAAAAACACATGGAACAGCACATCCTGTTAAACAAACAGGTCAACCACAAGCTAAAGGCAAAAACATAAAAACAAATAAAACATACATAAACTTTGCTCTTCCTTGGCAAAGTTAACACGCTTCCACAAAAAAGGAAAAAAAACACCCCAAAAATTCAATCAATCCAGCTTTTTGTTTCTTCTTTTTTTTTTGGTCAATAAAGTAAAAAAGCACACGGTTTAGCTAACAACACCACTTCATAACCGCACACAAAGCTCTAAGTTCTATTCAAATCAAATTACAAAAAAAGGTCAAAACCCACGTACATGCATCTATAATCACCATTTTGAGAGCTTGTTTGTGCGTGTTTGAGTCTACAGGTAATTCCTTTCTCTGATCTGTGATTATGTTCGCAGAACTATTCCACAAACCAGCACAGTTAGCTTAACTGAGAGCGAGCCTGTCGAACCAGAGAAAGATACATTGAGTCAGGCTGGAAGTTTCCATCATTGTCCACACACACACACACGAGTATGTATACACACACTCACACATTTGTACAAACAGGCAAACCTAGAAAAGACAATTTCACTGGCTGCTTGGTGGACAGTGACATAGGACAAAGCTACATACAACATAATGTCCACCTCTAATTATCAGCCATCGATTACATTTGGGAAGAAAAATGGGATAAAAGACAAACAATCAGACTGACAGTATCAATTATCACACATTAAACTGAGAGAATATAAAATTAAAACATGTTTGAATAATTTAGTCTCTAAATAAGCAATGTCTACATCCCAGTATTCCTCTAAAACGTAGGTAGAGTCATCAGTACTTACCCATAAGGCCTTTGGATGAACGCAGGGTGAATTTGGGGAACACCAAAGGTAAAACCTGCAAGACATGAATTCAGACAGCATTAAAAGCGCCACAGTTCACTGTCTTTTTCTTTAGTAATAGGCTAAATGACGTAACCCAATAACCTCTTAACATGTTCTTACATCTGCTGCAGCTCCCTAAAAACACAAAGTGAACCATGAGGTGAAAACAAACTGAAATGAAAAAAACAACCACTGGGCACAAAGACACTTGCTGCCTGGTTTATTAATCTTGGAAATGTGCTCTTCTAACAACCATATCTGCTCATGTCTGGCTGCAAATTTTGATAGAAAGCCAACACATTTCTGTGACTTTACCTGGCTGCATCACCCGAGGCTTCGCCCCCAGGTAGGCCAGGTTGACGTTGGCCTTCCTGCCGTCAATGATGGGGTTGGGGTCCTTGCAGGCCCGGTCTGCAGCCGAGCGGTCCGCCATCGTCACCTGACAGAGGAGGGAAAAGCACAGAGCATGAGAAAGTAAATAAATGAATGAAAATTGATAATTGAAGAACGTGTGTAAGTGAGGCTGAGGTTTCATCTCGCTGCAGCACATACGGTATAGTTTTGTATAAAAGCATCATATATTGACGAGAGTCCACATGTGTTTGTAAGAAAGAGAGAAACGTTTTGTAGTTTTGTAATTTTGTATGTAAGAGTGTGCATGTTAGTAATCTTTCTGTGTGTGTGCCTGCATGTGGCCCTCATTAACAGCAAATATTTGGCAGCACACACATCCATCACCCTCATGTGGATGTTTTGAAACTATCAGCGGTGAATAGGAGGCAGGCTGAGATGACTGACAGAGCATGGCTCCATTGTCGCTCCCATTACAGCAGCCAAACTTTATTGCTCCAGTCAGAGCTTCACTATCTGGCATCTCTCTCTTTATTATTTCTATTTTTTCCACACTCTTTTGCAACTGGGCATGCCTCGCCGTCCGGGCCAAAAGCATACTCGAGGAGAAAGTAACACAAAAGAGGACTGATGATGCAAGTAAAGAGAGGATTTAAGCATAAGTTGGAATAAATACAGCTCAGTTTTACAGAAAAGTGTTAGTTTCTACACACAAATACAGATATCTATACATATAAACTGACTGCAACGTCGTGCATCATCTAATATGTTCCAAAGTTACTTGTCACATGTTATTAAGCAAAGCTCTCTGAAGAGGCCAAATAAGGTTCGGGGTCTAGATCCCTCTTTAGATCAACCGCGTTAAACTATAAAACTGTCACTGAAAAGAGACATTTTAAAACACAATGTCTGAGTGCGTCTGAAACGCTTTTCGTCCGTCAGCTTTTGTGACAAGCGTCAGCACCAATATTTAGAAACGTCGTGAGCGAGCTCGAGATGATGATGATGATGATGATGAAGAAGATGATGAAGATGATGAAGACAGTGTTTCAGAAAGCTGCTCGGCAGCCTCGAGACACCCTGACGAGGTCCATCCTCTCAGCCCGCCACAGCTGGCGGCTGCGGGATTTTGCAACAGACACACATTTAAAACACGAGCATCATCTCGAACGTGATGCTGTGACAGACGGCAACAGCCGCGCGCGTCGGGCTTCTTCCTGCGCGCGGTCGAAAGTGGGTCCGGCTCTGCGTAAAAACCTGAATGTATGAAGCCACACTTACGAATCCATAACCCCTGGACTTGCCGGTCTGTCTGTCGGTGATGACCACCGCCTCTTCAATCTCACCAAACACCTCAAAATACTTCCTGAGACTTGAGTCCGTGGTGTGGTAGGGAAGACCCCCGACAAAGATCTTCGTGTAGGTCGTGTCCTTTTGCGTGCTGTGCATCGTTAGTGCAAAATGCAATAAAGAGGTAACAATAATAAAAAAAGAACAAAAAAAAAAGAAGAAAAGAAGTATAGTGCAATGTCTCCTCGTCAATAACTCTTTGGCTGAAGAGAAGGAGAGATCAGCTGGCTCTGTAACTTTTTCAGGAGAGACGACAAAACAGAAACTCGACAGAAATGAAGCCTGGAGGTAGATTTATCTTCCGAAGGTTACGATGGGAGCTATGTGGAGCGGATCGTCCCGGAGAGACCATCAGGTGTTTCCCAGCTCTTCTTGGTGACTCTGCTGTCTAACTAAATAGCTTTGGGACCCATTCCTAAAAGCGCTGCTCCTAACTCCACCCAGCTTTGAGTCCACATCTCCGCCCGCCCGCCCACACACGCACACACACACACACGCACACACACACACACGCACACACACAGCTGGGAGACCTGCACCGCGTGACGCGTCGCAGCTCCGCAGAAGATCCAGGCTGACCGTCTGAACCAGAATCACGTTCAGTTGAACCATCAGGGCTCGACAGGACGTGATTCCACTGATGGACAGTGAGAGAGGAGTCATGGTGCACGTGGAAATTAATCAGACAGTGCACTTGTGGGGGGGGGTTGACAGAGTTTTGGCAAGACCCTGTGTCCACGCAGACGGCCACAAGGCGTCCTGACGGTGCAGGCTGTCCCCTGAGTTTCAAAGTGTGGTGCAACCTGTGGATTCTCCATAAAATGTTGCCCGTTTTAACGTCCCTCACTATAAAGATCATAAGCGCCACTGTCTTTGAGAATCAGATCTGGCAACATTTTAACAAGTGGGGCTCCAGGTCATAAACTAACTCTTTCAGGGTCCTTGAGATGAAGACATTTTGTGCTGAATCAACCCTCGGCATCTCGAAAAAGATGGCGATCACGGCTAACTTGAAAATGCACATGCGTCACAGCTCTATTATGGTGGGAAGGGATCAGGTAAAAGCAGCCAGAGATCAATTCAATCAAGAGTCTCTGAACATCAATGATTCAAATAACCTGTGAGCCTCCTCTGCACTGGGCTGCCTGCAGGATGGCTGTGCCTTTGAACAGGCAGGACGGCTCATTCCCCTCCAGTAACGTGAGAGGGAACTCTGCTGTTAATCATTCATGGTGGCTCCGTTTCTGTTCCCGGCCTGCATATATCCTTGTCTACCAATGCAACATGGTGAGTCTTCACATAAGGCCTATGTGTTGCATTTGGGGGGAAACATAAAAGAAGATGCTTAGTGTCAAGCCTTTTAGGGCCATTTAAATAAGGGCACTCGATTGGCCCAAAATGGCCCTTAAATGCGTTTTCCCCGCATTGCCTGTGGAGAAATGTTTGGCTTATTAATGATCCCATCTTAAGTTAATACAAAATGACGAGGGCCCAATACAAGCTGTCGCGTCCATCTGAACGCGAGTTGCCACTGCAGGACACCAGATGACAAAGAAATGCAACCTGATAAAGCGTCTTTCTGCGGTGTCTGTTCACTCACTATTTTATTCATGCAGCCACACGCGCATTGAAGTCAGGTGGGGGGGGGGACCAGTATCGAGTTTCCCAGGCTCAACAATGGGGATCCAGTCAGGTTGCCTCCAATTGTTGTTTTCTGTTCATGTGCAGCATGCTGACTAGTCTGAATCATCTTATAGGCCTGCAATGACAGGGGCCACTGAAAGCTTTAATTGTACTTCATTCCCCATGAATCTAAATTACTTCCCACGTATCACATTTTCCATGAGAACATACAAACTGTAAGTTTGTGTTGTAGCGCACACCTGTCAGGCAGCGACAAGCTAAAGGTCAGAGGTCACTGGAACAGCTGAATACCCACAGCTCAGTCACACTAAGGTCATACTCTGCACCACTCGACCTCTCAGAAAAATGCATCTACAAGTTGAACATGGACTCTGATTATTGAGCTGATTTCATAAAGATTCTGATTTTCACATTCTGACAGATCAACACGAAGGGGAAGATGTGAACTTTATTGATCAATAGCAAGCAGTTGACAAAACCTCCTCCCGATATCTGTGATGCAACTTTAAACACACTGAAACAGCGCCATCTTTTGTCCAACAGCGCAACTGCCCACAGTACACCTTTCGAATGCAAAAGTAGACTTAATATCATACTTTTACAATTCAAATTAAACAAAAAAAAAATCTCATTTAAATACATTTTGTATGTTGGCAACAACATTAAGTCTTAAACATTAAACATTCACTGGAGTCATTTATATTGCATTGGAGAGAAAACCCTCATATTCCTTTGTGCTTATCACTCAGCTACAATACTTTTACAACAGCTTGTGGGCTGATGCACCTCCCCGCAGTGGAAATACTGCTTTCTCATGCAAGCACAAACAAAAGCTTCAACTGTAGGGCCAATCACACCTTCATTTCATGTGTTAATTTCTTCCAAAACATTATATACTGTATACATTTCTTTACATCTTTGTTTTTACACGTTTCAACAGGCACCTCGTTTGTGCAAAAGGAATAATTTTGGCTCCCTCTGGCTCTCTCTCTTTTATTTCTCTTAGTGCTGATTCATGGCTCATTTTGGTAAGAAAATTAAAAGACCTCCCCTTTGTCCTCTGCGTGTTGAAAGCTAGAATCACTCTCGAGCTCCCCCGAGGCCGCGAGGAGCTGTTCGTTCTCCGCCTCCTCTTCCCCGTCACCATCCTCACTTCTACTCTCTGCACCTTCCCCTCTGTTATCGCCACTCCCCCCCCACCCCGCCTTACCTCCTCTCCTGTCTGCTTTGCCCATTTCTTCCCTACTCTGCCTGCCGTAACCTCCAGCCTCTCTCGCCCACTCTGCGCCCTGGCGGCGAGGCGGTGGATCTACGGGGTCCGGGTTGAGAGGATGCTGCAGCGCCTCCACAGGGGTGAGGGCTGCGTCGTCCTCTGTGATGGAGGTGGGTGCGGGGCCACGAACACGGGCCGACTTGGTCCTCAAACGCGTCTTGAGCTCGTCTTCCCTTAACTGGCAGAGAGTGGAGGGAGCAGATGGAAAAAAATTAGATGAACTGTGAGAGGGAGAGAAAGAGCTGACACACACACACACACACAACAGGCAAAATACCTTGCGTCTGTCCTCAGCAAGTCTTATCTTCTCTTCAATCTCTTCTCTGCTGGGGAGACTTGGCTCCTTCCTGGCCTTCAGGGACTCCAGTCTAGCAGGAGGTCTTCGTCTGACCCCCTCCTTGTCATCCAGCTGATACGAAAGATTATTTGGCAATGCAAATCAATGTTCTGTACAACCATGCACTCTATTACTTTGTTATAAACTTTATTGTTTTTTTTTTAGTGGTGTATTCTTCCAGGACAGCAATTTTCATATGGTTGGCCCCTAGTCAGAGACCAATGTTCGTGTCTTCAGTACACCGCATGTCTTAGCAGGGAAAGCACAGCTGTAGCTAATAACATTATAAATGAAGATGTGCTAGAACAGGGCCCTGGTTCTGTGCATTCTGGCCAACTGGGACATTTAAATGTTATTACCTGGGCTTCTTTTTTTTTTTTGCTCTCACAAGTCCAAACACATGTTGTGAAAAAGGCCCATTAGATACCATTTATTATGTTTATATATCCCTCAAAGAATAGAATTCTTACTACACTCTACAGTAGCCAAGACCATAGCTGCGTAGTTTGTTCTCAGACTTGAGCATTAGATTAGACAATGGTGACAAAATCTAATGTTGCAATATTTTTAAAAGAGTACCTTGATATCAATTGTCTTACGGTCACATACTGCTGGTACATTTGAAATATATACATACACAAGAAACAAACACTGATCTAGAGTCTTCCTTTTTCACTGAGCTACAGTTAGAGCCGCTCAGACAAATGTAATGCGGCTTTTAAATCCATGAAAAAAGCATTAAACATACACAATATTAAAACAATAAAATGAAAGCTAATATTTAGTCTCATGTCACAATATTGAGATTGAGTTCTCCAGTTGTACCCAAGTCTGACCAGTGTGCACCAGGTACCCACCATGATGCTATAAGCCTCTCCGGTTCCTCTGCCCCTCTCTCTGGTCTGTCCAACTGGGATGATGCCCTGGTTCAGCAGCTCCTCCAGGATCTCACTGGACTTTGGGCGTTCCTGCTGCAGAAAGCCTGCAAGACAGGAGAAATAAAAACACGTTAGGTTCTTTGCACTGGATTTTCTCTATGGTGTGACACAGCCTGTTTTATTCAGCATGTTAGGGGAACACACTCACCGTCTTGTGTAACTCGGTCCACCTCACTTTCTCTGACACATGTTAGAGGAGGGAGTTTTCTGGGCACTGCTCCAGGTAACACCAGCATCTGCCTGTTCTCCATCACCACCCCGCTGTCTGTGGTGCCCTTTGACACGGCCGAGTCTCCACGGCCATCAAGTTTACTTCCTGTCTCATCCTGACGGCACAGAGACACAACATGACTGCAAAAACATGGCAGACAAGACATTTTTTGTATCCTGACCCCATTCTGTATGGTATCCCATGATGGTGTCATGGTGACATTCGTGTGTTGACACTCGTGTGTTGACACATCGTCATGAACACAGTAGCCCAGGAACAATTATGATGAACTCTACAAATGACATCTCAAGAGTTTGAAACCTAACTAGTGCATACAGTGCAACAGTGAAAATCTGTGACCAAAGTAGGAATTTCATCTATATTCGGAGGTGAAAAAAAAAAGGTATAGTTACTCGAGTACTTTTAATTTTGAAATACTAGTATATTAATACGCTCAGGGATGGTTTTCTTGTATTCTTTTCAGTGTTATGGGGGTTTTATTGTTTTACCCCTTATAAACCACTCAAACTGTAAATCCATTACAAATACCTTAATATAGTTCATTCCACAAATTCATTTATTAATAATCCTTTTAAAAATTCAATTAAAATATCTCAATTATACCAGTATTAATGGTATTATAATTTAAAACAACGAGGAGATTCAGCTTCATAGTGTCTGAACATGAGAATATGAATATGGGATTAACCCTTATAATAATGAACCCTTTTCATTTCGACACTTCAGGTAGGCTACATTTTTCAACATTCGCTATGCAGAACTTTTACTTGTAATAAAGTATTTTTAAAATTGTGATATTGCTAGTTTTACTGTGATAAAAGGACCCAAATACTTCTTCCCCCATTGCCACATGATGAATTTTGATAGCTATTACCAAAAATGAAGTGACTCAGAAGTAAGATAATGAAACTAGCAGCAGAACAGTAGAGACACCTGTCAGTACTTGGGGTCAACTCTTCCTCTAGGGTCACAATTTAGTGGCACACAGATTTCGGCATAACACCTGTAACAGCTACTTCTTTAGACTTCAGTATCTGCCCAAAAGTGTTAACTGTAGCTGACTAATACTTTTCTTGGATAGCATACAGCTGTAGATGATAAACCCATTTTGAACACCACGCCAGTTTTAGGTGGCTGTAACTGAAAGTGGCGGGTTCTCCGAGTGAGACGGAGCTTACCTCGTTTCCATTCATCTCTTCCGGTCTCAACAGTTGGACCGCGGTGTTTGTGGAATTTCCGCATCCCATATTCTCCTCAAAGCAACGGTGTGAAATTAGTCCATAAAACTAATAAAAGTCAGGTTTAATTATACCCCGTGGTGTTTTCTGTTATTTGACCCATGTAGCCTGGCATTTCTACACACACACGCGGACGGGCAAACAGTCTCCATGGACACCGTTGCTAAGGGCCGTTGCTACAATAAATCTGACCTGGTTAAAGAGTTGACACCTAGGAACAGGCTGTGGGTGTCATGAGTGAGGACAGTACAAAACACTGTCTTCTCACTTCTATGACTGCGCTGACCCACTTTATCAGATGTGTTACTGATACTGTAGCCTTGAGACTCATTAGCAGGTCACCGAAAGGATCACAGGGCTGTAGCCAGGAAGTAGGGCTACTGTGTGAGGTCAAGTAAGACCCCCCAACCACAAAAATTATTGATATTTTAATTCAGTTTATTCTTCAATTGCATTGTCTGTGGATTAACATAACAGTCTAAATGCTTATTCAAAGCATCCGACATTGCTAGGCCCAGGAATTAAGTGGTGAAGGTAAAATACAGAAATATTTATTCATTCGGGCCACTTCCTGAAACTATTCACATTTAAATACATTGAGTGAAAAAATACCGGAATCAGTATTCAATCATTTCCACATTAACAAAGTAGACAATTGCACCCTGGAGGCCCCAGTCTATAGTG
>JAVQJF010045461.1:0-7500 GCA_036023855.1 Gadopsis marmoratus | reverse complement strand
AAAGGAAAATGCTGGTTTTGAAGCAGAAGAAGAATCTGTTTGGGGGGGGACAAATAGTTATTACACATTACGTGTAGTACACCGCAGAGATTAAAAAGGGGCAGTCCAGAGATTTTACAAATAAAAATCAGTTTGCTAGTTACAGAGAATACTACTCGGTCTGTGAAAACTGTTGTCTTTGGATAAGGGAGAGCTTTCTACACCCTGAGGAAATATCCAGTGGAGGGCCGTGGAGTTCTAAAGGCATTTACAAGGCAGGTAGGGTCTCATGAAAAATGCTATCGAGTTGCAGTACAGAAATTGTAGGATCTAGTGATTTTGTAGCTCGACCCAGACTAGGAACTAACAGAACTAATTGAGGGGGTACTTCTCCTTAAATTGTTTTGATGAAATATTTTCACAATAACTGGAAAGTTTAGTCCAAACTGAGTCTACTTTATGTTTTAAAATTTTGGTTATCTGTAGATTTTGCACATCTGATCCAACTTTATCGTTGTCTCACCCACATCTCAGCAATCAATTTGGGGACTTAAATGGTGAGTAAACTACAAAAAGGCATTACATATCAACAGAAAGCATAGCACTCACAAAACAGTATCAGTGTCCAAACTTCCTCTCACCTGTAGTACTTTGTCCAAAACTAAAAGAGGGCTTCGGGGTCTCTGCAGTAGATGTTTCACTTTTGTCTGCTGGCTTGGCGAAAGTGTACGGGGGTGGAGGTTGTTCTGTTGGAGCACTGGACTTGCTGAAGGAAAAGCCTCCTGAAGCAACCAGTGCTGGTGCAGCATCTGCATCTTTACTAGCAGCACCGAAGAGGAAGGTAGATGGAGCCAAGGAGGCAGCGGCTTCCTTCTTTTCCTCTGGCTTCCCAAAGGTATACGTGGAAGCAGCTGGCTCTTTGTCTGCCTGTAAGGATCCAAATATAGCGCCTCCTTGTGGTGTGGTGGTTGCCAAACTTCGCTCACCCAGTCTCGCAAATACAGACCCAGTGGTGGTAGTTGTGCTGGTGGCTGAGTTGGTGTTTGTTGATGTGGTGTCATTTGATGATACAACACTGTCATTCTTCTCTTGAGAGGAAGCAGGCGTAAAACTAACAGAGGATGAGGAGGTGGTGGTGTCTGATGTTTTCTCTTTGGGTTTTGACAGTCCAAAGGTGAAGCCGCCTTTAGAGGAGTTACTTTCTGTGTTAGATGATCCAGTTCCAAACACTATCCCATCAACTCCCAACTTAAACCCAGAACCTGCAGCAGGTTGGTCTGATTTTTTGTCATCACTAGAGGCAGCCCCAAATTTAAAGCCCTCAGATGAGCTGCCAAATTTAAACCCTGAAGAGGCAGTAATGTCTTTAGAAGAAGTTTCTGATGAGGAGTTTCCAAATGAGAATGCAAAGTTGAATCCACCTGACGATGAGGAGGACTCGGACAATGAGCCTCCAAACGTGTAACCTCCAGATCCAGAGGTACCGTCTGATGTACCAAACTTAAAACCTCCAGCAGAGGTAGAAGAGCCACATATAGATCCTGAAGTCCCACCAGCTGATGAGCCAAAAGATGAACCAAAAGCTGAATAGAAACAAAAGGATAACAAAACAAAAATCAATTAAACCTGCAAGCAGCAATGAATGGGCCCTTGCAGATCTGTGCATGTCAGGGCATGCAGCATCTGCCTCTGCACAAGTGGACCCCAGGCACAGAGATTTAAGATTCCCAGCATCACGGGCGACAAACAATCATTTCGTAAACATATCATTCAACTCAGCGCCCATAAAAAAATCTAATAATCAGGGTTTTACCTAACATAACACTTTAATGCAACTCCCAAATGTTTTTCACAGCATGTTCGTTGAATGAGAAGAGAATACATTGTAGTGAGAGTTCTCTATATACAGGTTTTGCTGTCTTGTATTGTCGCCCTGGTTTCTCAGTCCTCTCAGAAATATTTAAGAGGACAGAAAAAAGTGTGTGCAGAATGTGTGTGTGAACCGAGAGTAGAGAGAATATTAAGTTAATTTTACTCAAACACATACCTATAAATAGTAGAACCAGAGAACTGCTAATTTTGCAGTGGTCTCTAAAATTTTTCCAGAGCTGTATGTAAAGTGAAGATATATCTACATTTTATTTATATTTTACATTTATTTGGAACCAGCTCCCAGTTTGTGAATGGGAGGCAGACACCCTCCTCACATTTAAGAGAAGACATAAGACTTTCCTGTTTGATAAAAAAAGCTCTACGGGGGACTGCCCTGTCTCCATTCCTATTTACTGCAGAAGTTCTCCGATGTGTCTGCAGTGGTGGGGTCTATTAGAGGACTGACTACAGGGAATTGGTGGATTACTTTGTGGAATGGTGCAGCAGGAATCACCTGCTACTAAATGTCAACAAAACCAAGAAGATTGTGGTCAATTTTATGAGGACTAGAACTGCAAACAAACACATAAACATCATGGATGTTGCAGATCTACAAAACATGTCTCTGAAAATAGAAATAAAAGTAAAATAAAATCAGAAAAGAGCAATAAGAACAGGCATGCAAATAACTATCTATCTTCTTCATCTAGTTTAACGGTGGTTGGCATACAGCTTATTGGTGCATAACCACCATCTTCTGCTCCGGCTCCGGAGTATGGAACAGAAAATGAACTTACTATCTACATCCCTATTTATCTATAAAAGTCTGTAACTTCCTGTTGTCACTAGGTGGTGGTATGACTTTGATTCAATATTGATCCCTACATGTCTTGAGGCCTGGACTCTCAAAGGTGATGATGAATATGGAAAAGATCTCACCATTTTGAGCCGAGTTACACCAGGTACATTTTTCATGATGGAACATCAGACTTTGACGCCACAGAAAGGCCACTCTCCTTCTGTCAAAGCTCACCATTTTCACTGTGACGCATCATCAAGATCTTAAGGCTTAACTGGCCAAATTTGAGGTTGTTCTGCTCAACTGACTCGGAGTAGTAGTGAAATATGTGAGGTTTGGTACCCCTTGGAGAATGTACAGTTCTATTATAGGCCACTTCTTTTTTCACTGCGAAACACATAAATTACAGACCACGTCATGGACACGCCGTTCAATATTCTATTGTTTGCTCCGTCTGTGACTCTCACACAGTAATCGTCACACACTATCAGGCACAAAGTGGTTATGCTAGATCTGTGCAGACACACATATCTACACACATCCCAATAAGGTAACAGGACATTCCAATGATTTAGCTCTCATACTCATATTTTATGCTACATTTGAACTTTTACCATCACTCACCATAAAGAACTTCTGGCCGTCTCCGCTCCACTGTAGCCGGCCAGACACTCTTAATTGTGATTTTTTTATTTTATTTTATTTTTAATTCTGAGATCAAAGTTACAATTTGTGTGTGAAAACTGCTGGAATGATCTGTGAGTAAAGTCACAGCCCACCAATCCTGATCGAGCCGTTGCGTACGTAGTGGTAATGGTCAATACGGAAGAATAATAACACTAAGAATAAAAATAATAAGCTTGAGGAATAATAATAATAGTGTGCCCTGTGCTACCACACTTTAGGCACACCAATAATTCCTTCAGAATTGTTGCACATACTTGTTGCATCATCATAAGAAGGCCCTTTCGATTTATAAGAAAATAAGTGAGTAAAATTTGGCTTCTGAAGTCATTTTACTGCTGCAAAAAACTAAAAGTAGGTCACTTTTCTTACCTTTGGGCTCCACCTTGGCTCCAGGTTTGACCCCCTGACAGGCAACACACTGTACGTCAGCAGCCTTATTCTGTACAAGACAGACATCACAATCCCAGGCACCCTCTGGCTTCTTGAAAGCGTCTCCCAAGCCAAACACCGGAGCACTGCTGGCTGAAGAAGACACTCCAGCTGATGCTCCTGTTACAAGAAAAAGGAAGATGCTTTATTAAACTAACAATTACCTTTTGAAATACCCTTTAGTCAAAGACACGGTTGTACAATATTAAAATTACCACGGTCGTGCTCTCATTACCTGGTTTAGCGTTCATGCAGGCCACACACTTAATGTCCTCTGCCTTGTTTTCTACCAAACACGTATTACACTCCCATGCACCCTCTGGTTTTTTGAACTTGGCTCCAAATCCGATGAACCCTGTAGAAATGGGGGCTGTGGGGGTGGATACAGTCTTAACAGCTGAGAAGGCAGAAGGAAGAGTCAGTGAGGGCTTGAGCCCTGTCCCCGGTTTGGCCGTTTCGCAGGCAACACACTTTACGGCATCAGGTTTGTTAAGAACAAGACACGTATCACAGTCCCAGGTTCCTGAATGTTTGGAGAACATTGCACCAAAACCTGTGGTGCTTGTAGTGGTGGAGGTGGTGGTGTTCGTGCTGCTGCTCTCCAGACCAACCGAAGCGGTGGTTGAAGGTTTAATGTCCATAGATTTGGATGAGCAGGAATTGGGCTGTGGGGCCATACAGCAAACACACTTGGTGGCTGATAGGTTATTCTGCACCAAGCAGACATCACAGCTCCAGCCTGGTGGGGCTTTCAACAAATCGCCAAACCCTGTTGAAGAAGAGAAGGAGGACGTGGTTGTGGTGGTGGATGAGGGGGCAGTGGACTGTGTGGTGGTCTGCTGCAGAGTGTTGTCTGGGCCTGGGGAAATCCGAGCAACAGGAGAGGCAAAGCCTAGACACAACAAGAAAAAGATTAAAACAGTGAACATCCTTGTAAACCACAACCACGCAAAACAAAAACTGCAGATATGTAATGAGTTATTGATTCTAACCAGGTGCTTTGAGAAGATCCAGCACACTGCCCTGTTTCAGTGTCTTGGCAGGTTTGAACGGTCCTTCAAAATCTTCTGTGCTTTTGCTTGTTGCTGGCTTCACTGTAGAAAATGTGAAAACACAAAGATGAGTTTCGGTTCCAGTAAAGAAAAAGAACCAGCACCATGCAAAGTGCTCTTACCTGCTGCCACTATGGAAGTGTCCAACTTCCCGTTTGACATGGAGGGACCTAACTTTGCTACTGGCGCACTAAAAGTGAATCCAGCCTACACACAAGAAAAGCAAATAATTATCATCAATGTTTCTGTTGGAAATACTTCTACCTATCAAATCAATTAGTAAGTATTAAGAGACAAATTGTTTACTTACTGAGGGGGAAAAGGAAGGGGGAGTAGCAGCAGTTGCTTTGACAATAGGAGAGGAAAATGTAAAAGGTTCACAGGGAGGCGTCAAGGCCATTGGTGGCTCCTGGAAAAACATAAAAATTAGCAAAATGCATGAATAATGTTAACCATTAGACTTAAAGTAGTAGCATTGTAGTGGAAAGACAATTGTATTTGAATAAACTACATTCTTGCTTGTTGTACAGTTTTGAGACCGACCTTATTTGGGATGGATTCCTTAGCGGGAGTCCCGGGTGTGACACTGGGGGCCATACTGATGGTGGTGAGAGGTGGTAGAGGGGAGGTGAAGCTGAAGGTGGGTAAGGCAGAGGTGCTGATGGGAAGTGAAATGGCTGGAAGGTCCGGTACCTCAGTCACCTTAAGTCAGAAAACAAGCATAAGTATGGTTGTGTGCTCAATTTAAAAAAGGCACAATGCATTGCATAGTGAAAAATACTAACCATTTTTCAGACTGATGGTGAAACGAGATAAATCCATGTTTGACATCGGTCTGAATGCACCAAGGTATTATCTGATCTGGATTTATAACCTCTCTCTCAGTCAGGCCTGAAAATAAGTCTGATACGGCCATGGTATAAAAGGTAAACTAAAACTAGAATGTAGAGTACGGTAGTTTGATGCGAAACCTTTACCTCTTCAGGGCGTTTATAGGAAGCCCATGCAGTGGTCCCCTCTCTCTTCATCTTGCCCCCTCCAGAGCTCATGCTGCTGGCTGCAGGCGTGCTGGACAGAGGATAGGCTGGGCCACCGAAACTCATTGTGCTAGTAGTAGAGGGGTAGACAGGAAGAGGTATGGTGAGTAAAACAAACTAAACATAACACAGAGAGACAGACATCCAAATAAAATGTTGACAGTGACTAGGAATGTTGTGATTAGGTTATATTGCTGTGCTTTATTACTTGGAATAATTTTGTAAAACAAAACAAAAAAATACAGTCAAATGGAAAAGCTTCTCCTGTAACATTCCTTGAACCTCACAACAGAGAGGCCAGCAAATCAATAAGTGATTAACCTGATAATCACAGACTAATGGTGACACCTATGGGAAGGCTAATATTGAATTTTGGAAATTATTTGCATAAATACAGAAACAATTAAGTAATGGAACAACAGGGAAGCACTGAAGAGTTGTTTATATTTAAAGTAGTTAATGGAAAAGACTGCAAACCTACCTTTGAGATGGACCTGGGCTTGCTTCAGCTAGCTGTGGTGACTGTCCTGCGAGCTAAAAATAATAAAACAGCAGCAAATTTAGTATTTGGCAGTATGTAAATAAAGGAATAATGTTGTGGTGTAACATAATGCAGCAGTGCTTCTGACCTCGTCTCTTGGGGTCCTGTCCAGAGTTCGGCTTACTCCTCCAGGAGTCAAAGTTGGCCTGAAGGACACAGAGCGGTTTCCTGACACCGACACTGCAGCAGGAATTACCAGCTTCTGCACTGGTGGGAGGGAAGAATCCATCTGAATCAAAGAAAGGGTGGGAAAATATGAACGCAAGATGAGAATCAGAATGAACGAATGCTTCATTCTTTGTCTAAATGTGTATTATGTCTTATGTCTCCATGGCACTGAATTCAATTGGTGTACAAATACTATTGCATACAATAAGTCATACCATTGCATTTAGGTGGCATATTGCTCCAATATAATGTACATGGCCAGAGTAGTATATTCCTCCTAACTCAAACGTGAAAGCAAGTCCCAGAACGTGAACAGTAACATCTCCAGGAACTTGCAGAATTGTATTTGAATAAACTACATTCTTGCTTGTTGTATATTTCACCAGGCTGTGGCTACACAGACAGCAGGATAAATAATTATTCCTCCAGCATATTGTTGACAATAAAAATAAAAAAAAACCCACCAGCAATAACCTTTCATTTTGGACTAGAGCTATAGATGATAAATGAGCGATATTAGCTTGTTGCAGTTATATCGGTATAAGTTTATATATCGACTGAGATACAAGAAATTGCCTTACAGAAATGACAAACTGGGTAGAAACATTGTCACCATTACATCGTATGAGACAAGAGACAAGTTAACAGTAAAATGTCCAGCTTAGTATTTATCTTCGTTACTATTCTTTAACCCTATAACACCTGTAACTGTATAATTTGGCAAATCTAAGGGATTAGTAACAAAATAGTTTGTTAGAAAAACTACCACTCAGCAGATACAGATTTTTATAACTCCCAGGTATCAATATTAGCATCGGCCTCAAAAATCTAGTGTTGGTCAGACTATATTTTAGACCGTGCCAAGGCAAAACACCAAAGCAGCAAATGGCCATGAAAGATAGGGCTTTCTTGTTTGAGACCTGAAAAGGGTCAATA
>JAVQJF010045459.1:0-41877 GCA_036023855.1 Gadopsis marmoratus | reverse complement strand
TGTGTGTGTGTGTGTGTGTGTGTGTGTGTGTGTGTGTGTGTGTGTGTGTGTGTGTGTGTGTGTGTGTGTGTGTGTGTGTGTGTGTGTGTGTGTGAGAGAATGGGTGAATGAGAGACTGTTAAGTTCTACATAAATGCAGTCCATTTGCCACATCCCAAACATCACGAGCCTACCTGCGAGACATCGATAACACCAAAATATCATGCATATTATTCATTGTTTCCGACCGTCGGCAAGCCTGTACAGCTGAGAAGTAAAGCTGAAACATGACTGACAAAACAGCTAGCAGTGATGGCGAGAAAAAAAAAAAAAAAAAGAACTAAGTGAGAACAGCAATTTGATGATGACGATGATTTGCACAGTAGCACAAGCAGCAAAGTTTGGTTAAGTGGTGGCACCTTGGTATTTCAGTGGAATATATCCCTAAGATTTAGTTACGACAGTTATGGGGCAATGCTTCCACCTTGAAGTGGCATTGTGGCCAAGTTGATAATGACAAACAGTGGTGAACGGCGCTGCAGAATCCAAGCAGCAGCAGGAAGCCTGGCACAAAACAACACCAGCATTCTCCACTGAACTGGGGCTGAAAGCAGCCCCGGGGGACTTGTCGGAGGGGGGAGATTGCCTATGAATGCTATATGAGCATCAGCAGACTCTGAAAATGAGCCGTTTGGCAGCATTAGCAGAGCATTGACAGCTTAAATAGACTGCCTTATTGAAAAGGGTGGGTTGGGCACATGTATGTGATGCAGGGAGTAAAGAATGCCATGTGAGACTTGAACTACGTACCCTGCAGGGTGAATGCGATATAGAAACGAACCATATATTTAAATCAAACCTATGGAGTATTTGTAACCTGTTACATCACCATGCCATACTCACATGCAACAAATCTGACTTTAGGTGCTTTTAGGGGCTTGAGGTCATAAAATATCCATCCATCCAAAATAAGGAGCAGAAACCATACAGACACCTATGTTAGTAGATCTTAAATGTAACTGTATAGTAGCTTAGACATCGCTAAAATAATGTCTCCAGCAAAGATTAAGGCTGTTCTGTCTACTGTACAGGAAGCCGATTAGTGTTGATGTGTTAACACTGATATTGCAAGCTTGATTAAATCCAGGCATGTGTACGTGTATCGATTACAGCAAGGGAAACCCACCAAAGACCTTCTCTCACATTTGGAGTAGAAACCCCATGCCTTTCATCAAACTTACTAATACAGAAAAACAAGAGGAAATGAGGCAGCGTCTTTAATAGTGATGATTGGGAAGCCGGTGCAGTAGAAGAGAACATAGTTGTCTTTGTTCATAGCCGTGCGTATGCTTCAAATTATAGCTTTTTTAATATATAAAAAAAAAAGTTCTAACTTGGCATTAAGAAGTGCACTTTTTCATTGAGACCTTTCATGAACCAGATGCTTCAAATATGGAGGAGGCAACATATTGAAAGTGAAATTACTGTTGCGTAAATGGTCATTGGGGCAGTAACTGCTTGTTTGTTTACCATATGTGATAGAAAAGGTTGAGAGCTCCCTGAGCCTGCGGCCCACAACAAAGGGGAGATGGGGCATTTGAGAGGAGCAGCCTTGCAGGGGAAAAAAAATAAAATAAAAATCATTACCAACCCCGTGTCAGCCTCCAGAAACAAGGGGACAGGTAAACAAGGGGGTGAGACGGGATGCTCGTTAGCCAGAGAGGATAAGAAGGGACCTTCTGATGAGAGGAAAAGACTGCTAATGACATGAAGGATAGGTAAGTGGAGCGGGTGAAAGAGTTCTGTGCCACAGTCACAGCAACATGACTCACTTCTTAACACTGGAAAGACAGAAGATAGTGAGATTTGGTGAAATTTACAGAATTCTTTAATAAGAAAATAAAGGCAGATTCTCATGATAACTGAAGTTGTAACGCTAATAACTTTTCTGAAAACAGCCAAACTAGATGACTTGCCAAAGTGTACCATGGTGATGTTGCTAACAACACAATAATGTGGCTGACTTTGTGTTTCCGTGTCTGTATCTGCGTAAAAAGGGGAGAGACGGAGGGACGCAGAGAGAAAAAGAGCAGTAGGGCTATAAATCTGCAGAGAGCACTAAAGAGACAGCAGACAGAGGAAACAGGTCTGATAAAGCACTACATTAATGGCCATTTCCCTATGAAAAGCAAACTAATTTGCTAATTACAACCCCCAGTTGCCTCTTACCTTTACTTTTCCTGAGGAGCTACGACAGTGATTTCACTGCATCCTTCGCAAACCACTAAGCTTCAGTTAAATAATCACCCCATTCCCACGTAGCACTGAATGTAAAAAAGGTGCTAACAGAAAGCCCCACATTGTTGTTCTTTAAAATCAATTTAACAACAGACACATTTTGTCCAATGCAACACAAACCACCTTGTTTTGTTAGTCACTATGTAGCTTGTTATGGAGCAGTTAAATACCACAACAGCAGCATGATAACAATTACACCACATATCACACTGGGCAACATAAAAATTATTTGAAAAAAAAACCAAGCATCCCTTTAAAAGAAAGTATATTAAAAAGGTTCTGCAAACACATTTGGAACCTGACAGGTCAACCCTAAACGATGTTAATTGTCCTACAATGCGAACGACCCCAATTTGACCCCTGCGCCAACGCGATAATTGCGGAAAAGAAAAATGTTATTGTACTGCGATGGCCGTGCCCCGCACACTGAAGTGCACTGAATAATTGCAGGCACCAATTACACCCGAGGAACTGTAGCAGTTAATTGGAGAGCAGGCGTGTGTTTACTTTGCAATGTGAGATGGGGATTGGGAAACTGTTGACGGGCAGGTCTGCTGGAGTGCAGACTGCTCTTGGGCACTCGGCCGCTGGCCCAGGGACTGCATGAGTGTCAACTTTAAACTCAGGGTAGTTTGCAGATTGTTACGGTAATAGTCTCGAGTAACCGTCATCGTATGGACACGAGTGTTAGGAAATGAGCTCTTGTGGAAAAGGCTGCATCCTATACTCAAATTGGGGATTTCCAAGTCCACAAATGTACTCCAGCTTACTCCACAAGTCGTTGCCTCATCAGCTCAGGAGCAACTGAATGTGACTCAAGCTTCCAAAGTTGTAGATGGCCTAAGATATACCTGTAGATGTGAACTTCAGAGTACAATGTAGCCTTGGTGTGCTCTTGTCAGAGTTTGTTTCACTGTTGTTTCAATGCTTTTCCTGCTGTATCTGTACTATGCACATTACATTTGACTGTGCCATTATCAATTATCTGGCACCCACACAGAAAGAAACACGTACATGTCATATCAGTGTCTTTTCATCCATCTGTCTAGTTCGCTGGGATGCCAGGTCTTTTTACACTTGATTTGAGACCATAATGCTCGTATGTCAACACCTGTAGGAAAAAAGTTTAAATATACTACCAATTAATTACAAATCAATTAAGTCAAAGCATTTCATGCAGACACAGAAGTGAAAGGCTTCCTTCCTTCCTTCCTTCAAACATTTGAACAGTCCATGTGACTTTGATAAACAGCACACATGCTTTCAGCCACATATCATCTTACTTTGAGTATCTGGTAATCTCTTACCACACCAAGCAGCCACCTGTACATTCCTAACCAGTGGACTTTGACCTTGCATTGTTTGCAGGTTACACTTTCTACAATTACCACATAAGTGGGCTATTGTTAACCTGATTGACATTAGCAGCATGGAGCCAGTTTCAAATCATCTGTAGTGACCCCTTCTGACCCCTGGACAGGCTGCAATAAACGTTCTCACATTCAGCCAAGGACGCCGAACTCCAAACAAGGATGAAGACTCGGTGTTAAAGCAGAGGGGAATCTAAAAAGGTGGTGACTTATAAATATAAATCTCATTGCCTGATGCATGCAACTGCAATAAAGCTATATGTCTGTCCATAAATCAATGTGTCAAGGATGCTGTTGTATATAGAATGTCCTGCATTCATAGTAGGCAGGAGTCTGTATCTGACCCGTGGAAAGAGTCTGGGGCATTTTCATATAGATTTCTTAAAGAAGAAATGCTGAGCAGAATAAAATGCAGCTGAGATCAGACAGGCAAGCAGGATTGGGTGTTTGACATAAGAGCAATGTTTGACCCTTTTTAAAAAATTAGACTGCAGATGCATAAAAAGATACAGCATGCAGCACTGGGAGGTGGCACCAAGCAACTAAAATGTCCAGCTCAGGACTCGTCCAATATGGTTTGCAAAGCAGATTCTTCAACTTGAGCAAGACATTTTAGTGATGCAGAAACGCAAACGTTGATCAGCTCTGCGATTTCCTCCATGCACTGGCTGGAAATTTCTTTCAAAGATGGTGGACAAACTATATTCTAAACTGTATGACTCCACCATAAGCCAAAGAAGCTGAGGAACCAGAGGAAAAAAAGATGTCTTCATCACAACAAAAAAAAAAAGTATCACCCAACACATTTAGAGGCGCGTATCGTCCAGGAATTATTAAAAATCTATAGTTTGTATTTGTGCGCCATTATCAATATTTCCCACAGAGCACAATGCTGGGTACAACAAATCACCCTGGCCATCATTTTTACTACCCGAAAGTGAAACAAGTCTCGAATCATATCTGAAAAAAAAAAAAAACCCTGTCTAATTTGTATTCAGTGTTATTACCCAACACTCCCACATTGTCACCCGTTGGGTTCCGCGGCGCGCGCCAAAGATATTAGACATTTATGCGTGTGTGCGAGAGTGAGAACAGACAGATCCAAGTTTCCGTCTCTGACTTGACGATATCGCTGGAGCTAGCTGGGCCTTGTGGTCACTTCACAGAAATGATCGTCATAAAAGATATTTGCTGAATTTTAATTGGCGCCCTCTGAAGCGGCATGTTGACTGAAACGTTGCTGTCTGGGGGTGGGACAGTTGTTGAAGCGGCTGCTGGTACAAGTCATTAGAAGCCACATTTAAAACTCAGCACCATTACATTATTTTATTTTCCCTGTCAAGATTTATAACAAAATTAATTTTGAGATGTGTAATTGCTGGACAGTGCACTGTGTGGCTGTTGACTCTGGCTGCAGAGGCAGAAATAATTGACATGCTCAGAGTTGACTATTTATTTGATTTGAGGGGTGGCCAGGGCGCCGTTTGCCAAGGCCTACCTCTGGCATTCCAACGCCAACATCTGGGCTTGATTCATCAAGGTATTTTCACAGACGTGCAACAATGTGCAAACAAGCATAATGAACAAGAGGCGCCCAAGAAAATGCTTTGCATGATGCACAGCCAAAGTGAAATAAATAAACAAACCAAATGGGGATACAACAAGGCAATTTAGGGTCCTATTTTTAAATCCAGATGTTTGTGGTCTCAAAAAACCAAGCCTTTAATGAGACTCGATGACAAGAGATGGAACCGGGTCAATTTGTGCTTTTGATTCATCAAAACCTTGGCTCCTTCTGTAGTTCGACACAGGAGGGAAGATTCCAACTTAATCTTTTTGCACACTCTTAAGTCCTATGCTTCCCATTCTGTATCTGAACGTCAAAGACATTAAATGTCTGATGATAGTTTAAGCAGAGTCAGCCCAAACTGTCACAGGTACATCCACATGATTAGATCATTACAAACACTAATACTGTGTTCAGTCAAAGTTGTAGCAAAACACATTACATTAAAAAAGCTACATTAATTTTCCGTCCTTGAAAACGTCATTGACCTCTGAAGTAGTTGTGCTGTGTTGAGGGATAAAAGTCAAAAAAAGCATAATAGAAACCATAACATCCCTCCAATAGAAAATGTTGAATCATATTGTCACTCTCGCAGTCACTGAAGACTGCTTTAGGAGCATTCTATTAAACAAAACATCTCATGCATCCGTGGCTGAGTCTTGGGTTGTCTTATTCCAACCCCAGGACCCATTTTGTCATATCTTGAGGTAGCTTTCCCCCTGACCTTATCAGAAACATAGCTTGGAATCCTGAAGTTGTAGCAAGTGGCTTTACCAGACAATAATTGCGAGCCAGTTTCCTTGACCCTTAAAGATACATATAAAAGAAAATTAAAAATCAGCTCTACTTTTAAACCTGAACATCTGCAAAAAATCATATCCAGTGTCTCTTGGATGGCTCAGATTGCCTGTTTTTTCCCCTTCATTATTTCATTATGAGAGGGATGAAGGTCTCTTCTCTTCTTGAATACAGTATAATTGTTGCTGATGAAATGAAATGCTTTCCTGTCACAAGCCTTTTACTTTGACATGCTTTGGCATTTGGAGGAGGAGGGGTGGAGTGTCTGGGATGTTACGAGAGGGGACCCTACAGGAAAGTGTGAAGAAGGACATTAGTATTAGGCAACGCAGAGAGAGGATGGATTCGCTACGATTAATCAGAAATACATGCAAAATATGAACATGTGGGCTCAGAACAACAGTGTAGCTTTGAAATGAAGCCTTATTCTTTGACCCAGCAGCAATCAAACCCCATTTAAAAGCTTCAACAGGTCTACTCACTTGACTAACCTTAAAATAAGCACAGTTCAACAAACTAAAATGGAATTCCTCATTAACAGGCTGTGGGACCATTTTAGCCCCTGTGGAGCCGAGCAGATGCTGTCTGCAGACTTGGAGGACCGGACCTCCCCAGGCTAATTGTATAGCCTGAGCAGAATGCACAAGGCTATAGTGTCTGGCACTGACACTTTGCACGTGATACCAGCCATGAGTGCCAACTGAAAGCCCAGTACTGCTGTGGGCAATGCAGCTCAGCACAAGAATGAACAGGCAGCACCCACGTCAAGCTGTTCACTGACAGACCAATGCTATTTGGCTGTTAACAGGTTCCCCCCCAGCTGGTGTCTACTGTCTGCTGTGTGCGTTAGCCTGGTAGGTTGCCACTGTTTTGGTCTGCGGATGTTCACGAGCACGTGTGCAGCATGGATGTTGGCATGAAAGCGCCAGAGGGGCCCCCGAACACAAGCTGCCACCAGAATAAAGAGGCAACAGCGAGCATTTACAGTATTTAGACAGCTTGCATCTGCGACAGGCGGAATGCAGACCTCTAGCTCCAGGGCTAAAGTGACTGAGAGGGTCCATTTGTACACATAAAATCCTGTGCAAGGATTGGGTTACAACTAGATTAGAGTCTGGGACTGGTAGCAGCTTTGCCACTTTGCTGCTGGGGGTTTTCATGGTCTGATGCAGTATTTATTCTAAAGGTACATGAAAAGCACAAACTCATCCCAGGATACTAGGCAATTTCAGAAACATGTTTCACTGTCTTATTAGAGATTAGACAGATCTCTGGCTATTGATTTCTTGGGATACATGTCTGTGGGAAGCTGCAACTTTTTTCTTTTTTTTTTCAATGGATTATAGCATGAGATTTTAGCACACAGGGAGAAAATGAAGTTGGGAAAGCCACTGAAGCATGTCTCCAGCAAGAGTACTTGCTTTCTCATCATGGATGGTGGGAATGCCTGCGGTTTTTGGTTTCCTTCCCAAAACCTCCTTGGGTCACCAATATCATTTAATGAATCACTTGGGGTGGCTTCAAATAAGAGAAGACGGCTCCTTGATGGCACTCCACTGAACCGGCTCCCCACCACTGATCATACACCATGCCGCGTTCATGAACCCCAAATGAGAGGCTAACTGTCGATGAGTCGCAATTCTTCCAGTAACCATTTTACACCCTATATTTGTCCTGTTATCTTCCCTGTAGCTCTCTGTTTAGCTGAGCAAATAAGTAAAGCAGTGCTAATATGACTTACTGCAGTGTGCATGCTGATAACAAAGAGCCTTCCCTTATAGTGACATTTCCTACAACAAAACCACCAAGAGCACAACATGCAAGAGTCCATGAAGCAACTTCCCAAGATGAACACGTGATGAGCTTCATTACCTTGTAAGAATAATTTACAGGTTAAGCAGAAGGGGACATTCCACCGAACAATATTCTTAGGGGACGATTAATGCCAGAGCGTGTCGCTGCTAACGGAACCATGACAGCGCTTCCTAATGAGCAGTTTATTCAAAATGCAATTAACTGACCACAAGAGGTGATGACGGCTGTCGTTTATTGGAAGGCATCAGTATTTACATCAGTCAAGCATGGACCCCTGCCAGATGCAACATCCTCAAACGTTTGAGGACCGGTTTGAAAAACAAACCAGTACAAAAACATGCTGACAGGCCTGTGCTGGGAGCAAACAATTATCCTTCAACACACCTTGTTTCTGCAAGCATGCCACATAAAAGATTGCTTGAAAAATTCACCGTCAGCAATTCGAACGCTTCCATGTACAGTAGTGTTTCCAAGTGTTTGGAGACTGTTCCAGTTTTGGGTAGGTGGATTTTTCTAAGTTTGCAATGCATGGACAGAGTGCTAGATGTGTGTTCCGTTTGTGACAGGAACAACACTGTGCCCTTGTGCATACAGTAAGTGCGAAATAGAGTGGTGCATCGGTCACAAGAAATTGTTTACCGTTTTCAAACTATAGTAAAATTACACCAGTTAATGTTCCTCTATGGAATTTGGTTGATGAGCTCTGATTTCCACTATGTGGTACACCACAGAGCTTGCATAACAGTGAGAATATATCAAAGCCATTCTCTGACACTGGAAATTCACAGTAAGGTCCTATTCATTAATCTTGTCTAGTATTGGCCCACAGTTATTTTCCTGCCTCTCGTGTTGTTGCCAGGTGTATTTCATTAATACTGTACATTTTTTCCGGAAAGACACTTCAATAGAACAAAAAGGGAAAGCAAGCAAGACCATCAACAGCGGCTTTTCTCATCAAGATGAGCATTTCAACCATGAGGAATTTTGGGCGGCAGATTCGTTCTAATCATGATCAGCAGGATTAATGTGAGGTGACAAAGCCCATCAGTTTCAACCGTCGCCCGTCTGCATGACTGCCACTTCCTGGCAAATTGCGTTGCTGCTAATGAGTGGGAGCAGGCCCAAAACCAAGATGAAGAGGAAGAGAAAAATCATATTGAGCACAAGCATTTCTTTCAAACTTTGCTCCTTTTTGACCAAAAACATGATATTTAAGAGACAAGTTCAGCACAACATCCTGAAGGAAGACACATCGAGGCACAAAGGTCTTACTTTTTAATTAAAATAAGTTTTCTTCAGGAAACAGTATGCGAAGGAACCAATTACAAAATTATATAACATCAAAGAGAGTAAAATGGCTCAATTTTGGAGATGCGTGTACACTATTGTCCTAAAATGTAACAAACCGAAATCGAGGAACCTTTGTTATATCTGTGTTCCAAATCCAACTCAAGGATCTGCATGTGTATGGTTAATTTTAGGCAAATACATTGCAGCAATACAACAATGTATTGCAATATATCTATGAGAAAACCTTTCGATTACCCTAAGAAATAATTCATTATGGCAATCAAGTTCTTGTAAAAAAGCAGCAGTTTTATGCATACAGCATTCATATGTATGTAGTAAGTAGTAAAATGCAAGATGCCATTTGTGACAATTATTCTACCAAAAGGAGATGAAGACAACAAACTAACTACTGAGCCAGGCAGGTAAGATTACACTCGGATGAACTGCTAATCTTTTCATTTTCACAGTTAATGCAGAGCTGCTCGACAGTAACTCGACCATCTGAACGGCCGATGAGTCCATATTAAAACAGAGACATTTCTGTGAAGGCACTTGATGTAGAAACAACACAGCTTTCACAAGCAAAAAGAAAAAAAAGCTCGCATGAGGAGAACTTTACTACAACCTTTTCTCGTCACCGATTTGCTAGAACTGGCTGGCACGGTCTCAATTGGCGTAGTAGCTCGTTACGTGGGTGCTGATGATGCCAGAATTAATGGCTCCAACTTCACTTCAATAAGAGCTGGTAGAGCAGGGTTGTGATTAGGTGAGCGGTCTGTCTACCTGCCACCTATCCCAACAAATCCACAGTCCCCCTGTTCCTCCTCTTTGGAGTGGCCACTTGCGCCTGCTGTCAGTGCTTTCTTGATGGAGTGGGACAGGGGAACAACAGCCAGGCACACGTTGCAGATTGGGCTGTGTGAGAAATCAAAACCAGTAGGAGTTCCCACCTAGCAGTCACTCTCCTCAGGATCCAATTAAGTGATCACGAGGGAAAAGGGCATTTTGGCAACAGGAGATGACAGCAATGAATCACGTAACTGAAAACAAATGGAAAGGTGGATTTTAAATATTCCTATTCATACTGTATTTGAAGAAAATGAAAGTATATGGTATTGTTGTTTGATATGTTGGAAAACACGCTTATTCACTTTCTTGCTAGATGAGGAGATCAATACCGCTCGCATATCAGTCTTAAATATGAAGCTACAGCCAAGAAACGGTTAGTTTAGCATAAAATAATCCCACAACTCATTTTCACACTTTGTACGGATTAAACAATCAAGATATAACATGCTAATTAATTACCTTTAGCTCTAGCTGTTAGCCCCTGCTTCCAGTCTACACGGTAAGCTGTAACTGTCTCCTGGATTTAGCTTTATATTTAAATGGACACAAATGTTCCCTAAATGTTGAACTTTTCCTTTAAAAAGATGCTATCTAAAGAGGAGTTATTGTCGAGATCCAAACCGCTACTTCACACTAGTGGCTGTAAAAACCACCAAGCGACTGGTGTGACAAAAGTCCCGCTGGCAAACACTTTCGTGACATCTTTCAAAGAAATAAAGACATGTAGAAGTAGCCTATTCCTGCTCTCTACAACTCTAGTTAACCTGTATAGATCGTACTGTTGTATTTCACTACACCGACCAATCTTACAAACCGCAACCCTCTGTATGAATTCATGGCAGTATGATAAAAACCTCTTGGGATTATTACTTGCTTTTTCAGGGCACAGCATGGAGAATTAATTTGTGCATGCACCCGACTTTGCACGAGAGGGGCAAAAAGAATTTGCGGTGAGATGTTACTGTATGATATTGTGTGGCATGTAAACAACCAGCAGCGCAAACTCTTTTTCTCTGAATAATCCACGACAGCAAGTGGCTCCGAGACGCATTCATTCAAACATTTTTTCCCCCTCTGAACTACTTCTGATAGAACACATCTCTGCGAGGACTGAGAGAATACTGATGGCCGCATTTATGTTTTTATTTTTATTTACATTAACCACCACGAGCCCTGCTCTCATTCCAGCAAGGGAGAAACTGAAATGTGGCACTGGCAAAGGGGGCAACTAATGAAACATTGATGGAGATAAAGGTTAACTGTTATTCTCCGAGGGACTTTTGATGACTAATTGATTTGGCATACAGAACAGGCTGACATGGTGTGTCCCTTTGAAGGAGAAAGGGATGCAGTTTTGTACCTTGCGGATGTAGAAGACAGCAATTAGCCGATGAACAAAAGTGCCCTCAAGACAGATGTCACGAGAAAACTGTGATTTTCTGTCCTTCGGAGCTGGGTGGCATCTTGTCCTTTATGGATGGGTAACAGGCGCTAATTAACCAGACACATACTGTATTTTCCTCCTAGTTAGTAACTAATGATTTACGAGCCAGCAAAGTCTGTCACATTTACTGTACATGCCTGCTAATTTGTAGAAATGATCCTCATCAAGTGCGAGTATGTTGTGTTATTGTAGTACTGTAGGAGTGGAATAACAACATAGCAACGCTCTAATGAATATGCATGCCCTTTACGGTACTGTTAATTTGCTGATTGTACATCAAATATAGCATGTGATCGTCCCATACGCTCGTAAATGCCCCCCCTCATCATCTTAAAAATAGCCTCTCCCAGGAAGACACTTGACACGGCAACTGTGTTTGACGGTGGCATGCTGAAAACTGGTCCGGCATGGGAGAGCAGCCAGCGCCGCCTCCCATTTCAAAGCCAAAGGAGCCGATGGCCTGTCGTACTCACCGAGGCTATTTGAGAGAGTTGACCTCTGACCCCATCACCGACACCCTGCTCACGTCCCACTGTGCGTGCTTTCAAGAGCTCGACCCGCTACCCCTTGTGCTGTACCCATCGGCTTTAAAGTGCGAAACAGGTATCGATTACCCAGTTCCTTGTCTGAGCTTCGCGGCTACTCTGGACTTCTCCAAGGAGCGATTTTGGATTGCTACTGTATCGTACTTACATTTGCACTTACATTACTACTTAAATACTTACATTGCATTAAAGAAAAACACGTGATTCATTTCATGTTGGTCTTCTTGTCTTCTTAAATCCCCTCGCTGCAGAGAATAAGAGGTTGCTTTAACCTTGGCCTCATTGCTCCAGCTATTCTCCCTCCGGCCTCACTAGTGAATGCATTAGTCAGTGAGTGCCAGGCATAGCTTTCTGTGCCAGTGGTATGGCTTGCCTAGCCTGTATACGGCACCCTCACTGGCCCTCCTCCTTACTCATTTACTGTTACATGAGTGTAATGAAGGCCGTGGCACAACAGGTGGCATTATTTATAGTGAGCCTGATAAGGAAGGGGGGGCAGGAACGAAGCAGGGAGAGGCAAGATAAAGTAATCGAAGGGGGAGAGAATGGAAGAGAGACAGAGGACCATTGTAGCAGAGATGATTGACAAGGGGAAAGGATGTGGCGTCAGGTGGTAGAGAGGTTTTGAGGAGCAGGCAACACGAGGTAAAGAGCCGTGATGGTGAGGAGAGATTCAGCAATAACCCCAGACCTTAACCGCTTTGTGCACAAACTTGTGGTTCTACTTTCTATTATATTAAATGTCTGGAAGGAACCAATAAACCTTCGTGACAGCTTTGTCTTGACATTTCAAACTAAATGAGGGCATATGACAGTAAACTGGTTTTAAAATACTTTAAGTAGGGATCATACGCATTACTCTAATCCACACTGTAATGACCATATCAAGCAGATTGATGAGATTATATTTTGATTGCCCTAGTTGGTGCCGTTTGTTCGCCCAGATAGCTGCCAGGACCCAGCAATAAAGTCCACAGGATTAGAAGTCTTTCGAATTGATCTCTTAGTCTCTCTCGTCAGCATTAAAGTAAACCTCCTCCCAAATATTGTAATTATCCATTTTGGTGTTTCTCAACTTGACTTTGCAGCCAAGATTAGTTCTTTTTTTCCCCTTTCCCCTTCCCTGTAGTGCCAAATTAGAAATACAGGTCCTTATTACTTCTCAAAGTCAAATATGTGCAAACTTTGAGGGGAATCCAAAACAACTGAGACTTTCTCTGCTTGCCATCTCTGTGTTATTGCTTAAAATCGGGTCTTTTAAGAAAACATTCCTGCACAGCGGGGGGGATGCAAACTGAGAGTTTGGTTGCACACTGTGCCTCGCCTAGTTTGTTCTCTAGTTGAAAAGTGGGGTGCAAATTGCCGGTTACGCAATACAGAGATGCAAAACACAGGAGCTTAAGGGGGACTTAGCCTTTTCATCACGGCAATGAAAACACGACGGAGAGAGTATGTGTATTTAACAGTGGCAAGGGAAAAAACATTAAGGTCTGTGGTATTGTGACCACTTCAAAGCCTTATTTAGTGTCCCCACTAGGGACTTAGTGGCCTTTGATCTGAAAGTATGTATATTTCTGCATTACATATTAATTTATATAATCACTGTGCACTGCAAGATGCTCAGCTCTCCGATAGGTTTCACAAATGGTGATATACTGCAACATTTCCCACAATATCTGCACTATGTCATGTGCTGATTCCCCATGCAAATATGGTTATAGATAAAATTATGTTACTACCATTTGAAAGACTGGAGCGTGGCTGAAGGAGGTAATCTCATTAAACACAGTAGGAGTGATATTAAGTGATTTGACATACCTGAAGTCATCCAAGACAAGCAGTTGGTTTTCCAGCCAAAAAGGGACAAAGAGAAAGAGAATCAGAGTTGAGTTAGCATTTTCACAAGGTTCAGCAAACTTTTATTTCATGGCAAAGCAACTCTGACATCACGTTAAAGTTGATTTCTTCAATTCGGGCCAGTGAGTGCGCAACAAACTGTCAGTTAAACATATACACAACATTCTTCAGCTGTCAACGCGCTGGCCTTCCACGAGATGATATTTGAAGCGAAGTCCTAGTCTAAAAACACTCGGGAGTCAAAACTAGACATTCTCAGATGCATTTTCCAAGAGAGAAAGAGAAGATTCACCAAAGCTCATGTGGGGGGGGGATATATCAGGACTTCATCTTTGTTTTTGTTTCCTTCAATTTATCACATTTTCACATATTCTGAGCGATGTCATAGCAGGTAAGGACTATGCGTCTTCTGAGTTAAATATCTGGTTCACTCTCCGCTACAGTATGTGTAATATACAAACACTTGGGAGGGAGGGGCTGGGGCTGTGAAGGGGTGTCAACTTCAGGATACATTACCTGACTGACAAAACTATCCAGATGGATTTGTTGACACTTTTTTTTTTTAAACTTGCTGGCTGTGCTGTTGACAGCATGCATAAATACACGGGATATTGACTAAACAACATACAATCCCACAATCTCATCTGATGAGTGTCAGACATGCATGTCAGGGGGGCACAGGCCGTGTCCTCCAGATTAACATTCTCTCTCTTTTCGGTTCAGGGCAAAATATTCCTCTCAGCTGGCACGTTCACCGAAGTGATCGACTGGACTGTATGTTTCTGCTCATTACCTGCCTCTCGCTGTGAATGTGAAGAGGTGTGTGCAGGGCCTCGCTACATCAGCTTCTTGGCTGTTCAAATTTTACACTCCCTGAACATTTGCTCATGTTGTGCATTTATGCACAATTTAGAACTTATTCTGCCCAATTTACCCCTAATTACTTTGTCATTGCGAGTTCGTTCTTACAAGGCAAAGCACGCTTGCAATAAGTGATGAGCTACAGCATTTGCCCGGATCACTGCAGTTTTCCACTGGGCTGAGCAAGCTGATCAATCCTCATACTGCTGTGCTTTCATGAATCTTTTGCTGTCTGCAGAAGCCAGCTGTCTACGTGCTGATCTATACATGCTACAGTATAAATGCTATTCTATGCAACTCTCCACCACTGGGATGCTGGATAAATACAGTTTACAGCACTGATGAACTTGAAATAGCTATGGCTTTGTTCAGACTGCCATATCCAGATTGATTTTAGAAACTCTGGACAGAAAAGAAACACATAATGCAGTTTTTGCAAATTCGGCTCTGAGCCACATTTGGACGTTTTCTACAGATGCGTCTCAGTCTGACTGCTCAAATTGGGTTTAAAATGTGTCCTTTGCGTCACTCCCAACACACGTCAACGTCAAATTCAGAGTGACGGAAATGCATCAGAGCGGCTGTATACTTGTGCACCAGACCAACTCATTTCTGCACCACGACTTGACAGCACCAGTATTTGAAGGCGAGATGATGGCGCTCCATTTCTCATGCTTCCGCGTTGGAAAGCAGCGCCAGTACATGTAGTTACTGAGGCCTATGTCGTTACCACAGCAAGCTACGTAGATAGGTTGGTAATGTCTGGACACACAAATCTGATCTGATCCCTTGAACATAACACCTTGGACAGTCTGTCTTAAAGATCTGATTTGACAAACAAGTTTGATTTGCCTGCAGTGTGAACAAAGCCTGTCAGATATATTCTATGATCTAACCATGTTCCATGTCGTGCTCCTGTAAATTAATGACTCATGCATTTTACATTCACTGACAGACCGGTCACTGTCAACTAATTTGTGAGGAAGTTATATTCAGTAAACAGGAGGTCAACAGCGTCTTAGCTGAGGCGTTCACTCAGTCCCTCAGAAAAAAGGCCCCGAGTTCCCTAAACTTGCAACTCTCTTCTACTGAGAAATGGTAACTGTTTTTATGGTGGATTTCAATGAACCATGTGTAACATTAACCAGTGGTTTGCACAAGGATTCGAGAACTCATTCATGATGCAAGGGCAAAACTATGTTTTCTAGTAATAACCTTTTTTTGTTAGTCTGCACTTTGATATTTTCTGTGTTGGGTCATTTGATAACATTGTTATCTGGTCTTTCTTGGATACGATGACAAGGATAGGAGCGCAGTCTGCCATGTGTCCTTGTCCATGAATAAGGGCACATACTAGGTCTGGACAGAGTTGATGTGGGCCTGGAATGAATCCGACATTCATCCCTTGCTTTGGTATGTTATGAGAGAGTGTAAGTAAATGACTGTATCTGCTCTACGACGTCAGATATCTCATATGCGTCTTGGTGTATGATCTGGCCTTTCAGCTGAAATAGACTAACTGTGCACTCTCACTTTCCGCTTTCTCTTTTGCTCAATTAAATATACAAAAGGCAACCGTTTGCTAGATCATTTTATTTTCTCACTTCAAGGAAATCCACAATTTCCACGACACGACAGATCCAATTTCAGGTCTTTCCAACCATGTGTTTGGATCTATAGTTTGGTATCAGACGAGTTATGCTGCCGGTGGGCAGATACAATAAAAGAAAAACCATGCACTTTTCAATTTAGCACGATCCAAGTAACTGCAGAGGTACTCGTGCTTTACATAAGCGTTTACACATTTCACATAAAGTTCAACTGTGCCAAATGCCTTTAAGAAGTACCATAAATCCCGTGTTTGGATTCCTAATATTTTCTTGTGTTTATGACTAGTAAACGTGTCACGCTCTGGGTTTGCTAAGGAGGCTCGGTCTTTTTCCATGCTCCAGGGTGCAAGTGGCTCTGCACTCCATCTCCGTTTAGTTTTGAGCTGGTCTGTGGCGAACTGCCAGGTCAAATCCCGAATTTGGCCTGTTTTGTTATCCTGGTCCTTTGTCTTACTAGTGTGAGGCATGGTATCCAGGAATCCAACTAATGCAGAAAACACATGCAAAAAAGGTAGGCAGGACTGGAGTTTAAAAGCACAATTTTATGCTAAGTAAGCTTGTTTGTCCTATGCGGAGCTTGCCAAGGTTGTAATATTTCATATAACACTGAGTTCAAAAACAGATCTATGGAAAATGATGACACAACTTACAAGATGCCTGAATGTGCAGACATCCCATAGGACATCAACCTGTTTTAAAGGAAAATCCATTCCTACACAATTCACTGCTATTCTGGTGTAGTCACAGAATTTAGCAGAAACACACTGCTCTCTCTGGAGTTAATTATGAAACTTTTCAGCAGACGACTACCATGGAGATTGGATTTGATCATGGCTGTCAGCCTCCTTTCCATCTGCAGGCGCTGAGAAAGTGATAACATACGATAAAATAAAAAAAAATAAAAAACTGATGAATGAAAATCCTGTTCTCTCTTTCACAATAAATTCACAGCCTTTACTTGGACCAAGTTGAAACATGGTGGGGGGGGTTAAACTGCTCGAGTCTCAGGTTTGACCAACTAGCTCTCCACGCTAAGAGGTGCTTTGGTGACAGAGGCAGTAATTGGAGTGCCCTGTGCCTTTAAGCACAAACCCACATGCTGTAGCTGCACTATACTACTTTGACTTACATCTCGCAGAATCAGTGACCTCTTTTAAATCACTTCTTAAAAGACATTATTATAGACTTGCTTTCATGTGCTTCGTCTTTATATCGTCCTTATATCCTTTTTTATATTCTTTGTTTTTATATTCTTTCATGAGTTTTAATTCTTTATTTGTATTATTAATCTTTAATCCTGTTTTTTGTTTATCATCTTTTTTGCTTTGTCTGTCAAAGCACTTTGTAAACTCTGTTTTTAAGAAAAGGTGCTATATAAATAAAGTTACTACTACTACTACTACTACTACTACTACTACATCCCGTCCTTACGCACGGACCCACCCACCACGGGTTAAATCTGCGGGTGCTGAAAAGTCATCTGTCCTGATCAGTCGGGAGAACTTGTGACATGAGTGCATCCTCTGCGGTGGTTGGTTAGCTCCGCTGCTCCAGAATCCCAGTTATCTGCACTGCTAAGGACAGGGTAAAACAGGAGGAGTGGCTTGGTTAAACATGTCTCCTCGTCTCTGTACCACTTTGGTGGGCCCTTTCGTTTCCCTTTTGATATTTTCATAAATCAGCAGCAAGCAGGGTGGATGGGATATGGAGGGAGAGATCAAGTCAGAGTTTGGGACACCCGGGAGGGGAACAGCTGTCTTTGAGATTGCTCCAATGTGTGAGCGCAAGAGAAAGAATCCTTTTGTCTCCACGCGGTTTGCCGCTTCACCGCGGACCTTTCATCTGCACGGTGCAGACAAAGGCCCCATGCATCTCGGATGAGGCAGAAACCTCAGGAAGCGCGTGCAGGAGAAGTAATGAGTAGAGAGAGAGAAAGCATAAACATGTTCCAGGAAGTGAAACTGCATGTACACGGGGAGTGAAGAGGTTTAACTGATGTCGATGCTGGACAGTGGTCTCCAGGAGAAACCAGAGGATGACTAAGAAATCTGTGTGAGTGTAATAGTCACACTGAGCAGTTACTAAATCAATTAGTGTTGGATTAGCACATTTAAGATTTCCTAATTCTTTTTAATGCTTTGTAGGAACAGGACTCACAACAAGACTTGTGTTATGGCGATACTTTTGCTTTTAAGCTCGAGTGGCTCCAAGTTTTTGTTTCTCCAAGCATCCTCATAACGACGCCTCTATTCTTCATCCCCTTTACTTAAACTTAGTCATGTTCCATGATCAAGTGAAATCACTATATACCCAAGAGCATCTTTGGAAGGGGGAAGTATTGAAGCCAAAAAAAGGTTTTACTATTAAAAATAGACTGAATTACATTTTGGAACTACATGTTTTATTGTTTTTGCTTTATAGAAGAGCCCCTACACTGCAGATAGTTACCCACTTTGCCATTGTCAGCGTTCTAGATGAGAAAGTTTATCTACCATACATTGTTTCTGTTTGACCACAACTGCCGAAGGGTGCCTTTGAAGCTTTTATGAGCCGTGCAGTACAAATAGTTTTCAAATTTGTGTTGTAGCTGTATGGTCGCACCACAAAATGTGTCAGATAACTTACTTGTCTTATTTTCCAAGTTAGGTTTATACAACACAGGGCATATGAACCACACAAGCTGATTGGTGTAGGGCAAACATATGCACTTGTATAATTTAATTTTAAATTCATAAAAAGTGACTGCCAACTAAATTCTAGCTCCATCTTGTAGTTGCTTTGGCACATTGACCCCATTTGGTGTGTGTTTCCCCCCACTGCAAACATGTCACCATTTAGGTCTAAACGGTGATCAATTTCCAACATTCCTTTTAATTGAGCCTGAAAAGATCACATGACTCCGATGTATCGTTTTATGTGGTGGGTGTGTTACATTGATAACAATTTCACATAAGTTTGATTTGCATTGTTTTTTGTCATAATGGGATGCTGCTAAGATGTTGGTTTCCCACAACACATAAATTAAAAGCTATTTTTTCCATCAATGGAGGGGGAGTGACACACCACCATATGTTGGCTGCTGCCTTGGTTGTTGAGGATGAGTCTTTTAAGTACAGACCATCCATGTGCCTTGCTGCTGAACTGAGGCACAGCAACCCAGATACTTCCTTCCAGATTGCACTGTAAGTAAAGGGAAACCAAATGGAAGGCTGGGAGACAGCATTCCTGCTTAAGTCTAGAAAACATATTATAGGTTTGTTTAAGATGTGCACGCAACTACACATTCCAAACTCTGAGGAATGCTGCATATACAGACATGGATCACTCAAGATACATGTTTTGTATACATGTTAAGGCTGACGCAACTGTAATATGACCTTTAATCTTCCAAATACTATACATTCATTGTGCATTTAAATGAATTATACAAAATGTCAACAAAAAGACGGACTGAACTCTGTTCAAATGTTTAACAGTTACCCTGCAATGAACGGGAATGCTTCTGCAAGAAAATCCCCTGTGCCAAAAACTACTGTTTATTATCTTTCTATTGCACTTGTCAAGCATCCACTTGTGTGGCTCTCGGTACCTTGTGGTTTTCTCAAAATAAACAAATCTCTTCAAGGATACCTTGGCAAGTGGCTTCCCTCATCTTCTAAATCAAGAACACTGCAGAATGTTTTCATTTTTTTAAGAAAGAAAAGTTTGCGGCAAGCATTCCAAGTGTGTCTCGTCCTTCTCACAAATGAGCTCCCAGTGGAGCAATGAATATCTTTTTGTGGTGCAATATATCATTGGAGGTGAAACAGCAGACAGAAATCCAAGTTGGTGACTAGCTAGCAAACATAGTGGAGCATTTAGCAGGTAAAAAGCCAGATATTTCTCCCAGGAATTGGTGGAGGCCAAAACGTAGCCAAAATGATGGTGGTCGGAAACTCAACTCTAAATGAAAGCTAATGTTGCTATGTGTTGGTTGGATAGGAAAATAGGCAACTGTTTGCCAACACATTCACAATTTATAATATAACTTAATGTGTCAATGTTGCGTTAACAGCTTGTTCAACTGCTCTCAGGTGGCCAATGCGGCTTTAAAATGAACTCATTTTACATTTCAAAGAAAATAAATTTTGGTAAATATGGCTATTAGTTGTGTTAGCAGGAGTTGGTTGAGGAAGACTGGCGTCAAGTTCCTCTGTGGATATAGCCTATCATGGCAAGCAGCCAACTGGAACCCGAAGGAAATGGCTACCCTCCGCCAAAAGTAGATAGAAAACCTTCTAACCTTCTAAATACACCTTCCACCAGCTCCAACAGCTCGTGTAAAACTTCACGAAGAGGGCAGGACCAGCCTGGCAGCAACACAGGTGTTGCTAACTGTTCGTTAAACCACATTGTGTCCTTTTGTATTCCTACATGTGTTGAATAAAGAGCATGCATTGTGTAAATATGGCCACTTGGGAGCAGTTAGAAGGCACCAATGCCTGAGCCAGGCTAGCTGTGCCCCACTGCTTTTGGCTAAGCTAAACCTATTTAGGAACACAGATGAGAAAGTTAATAACTCATTTTACTAACGCCCACTGAAAAAGTCAACAAGCATATGTCCCAAATGTGATTATACTCTGAAAGTACTGGCATGTAGACAGTGTAAATTAAACTAGCTGAATAATATTATTATGCCCTTCCCTGAGGGCACACTCAATACAATTTCCCGTTATATTTCACTTGGGTGGCAGATTGGTTTTAATGCAGTAGTGTCATAATCATCACAATTAATAGACACGCTGCAACCTACTCCTAAAATGTTACATAAGCACAGGGCATTGCATTCATCGACACCAATAGACTATTGTCCATTTTCTTCTACTTCACAAGGCTAAAGAGCATCACAGTAAGAAAACCGGCAGTAAAAAGGAAATGAGGCATACTATAATGTTGTTGCCACGATAGTGGAGGAAATATACTGAAATAAACCCAGCTTCATTATACAGTTCATAAAGTGCAATAGCTGCTCAAGACCTGGTAGTCACTAAAAAGCAGTTTGGGAATCATAGATGGTGGCTATCAACAAGTGAAATTCAAAGAAAACCGTCACAGTCAAGTTATATCCACTCCTGAGATGCAAAGAAACCCAGCATCTTGTCACCCAGCATTATGCATTTATTTCTGAAAAGACTCTCAGCTGCAAAGACTTCAGTTTCTAAACAAAATGAGACACAGCCATGTTGCACTTTTCAATAAATATTGAAGAAAATAGAGAGGAAATACTACGCTGTCTGTTAGTACACCAGCTGAGGAAATTGGATGGTGTGTGTGTGTGTGTGCGTTTGTGGAAGGATTGCAGATGATTTCTCTTTTTGATTTATCAGTTTTTCTGGCACACGAGGCAGTACTCATTCAAGCTAGGTCAAAATATAATGCAAGCACTTAATTTAACAGTCATGTAGAGCAGATGCAATTTGGATATCTAAAAAGAAACAAATTTTCAAATTTATTTCCATGTATTAGTCATAAGGGGGGGTAGAGGTTGGTACGGTCTAGAATACTTGCCAATGTTTTCAGTTTTGCTGCAGTTGGCTTAGTTTACTGGCATCAGTGGATAGCGTGGATGAAGCTACAGGGGAGAGCTTGGCGCGTTTTCTTCTCTCTATGCACTACATAACTCGGATGTTGCATTCCGCTAGTCCCCGTCTGCGTTTCCTGTTTTACTTTGAAACCCTTACCTGTCTTGTCTCTTCACTTCCTGCCCTCATGTCTTGATTAGCCACACCTCTTCCCCATTACTCACCTGCCCCTGATTCTGTGTCGACGCATACTGCTTGCCATGTGTTTAGGTTTCCATGTTCATGTCTTGCCCTGTGCTTCTGTCTCCGTACCTGGACTTACTGTTGCCCGTCTTCCTGCCTACCTACCTGTACCTGCATGTAAGCGAAGAGTAGAAATAAATCCATGAACTGCTCCAGTCTGCATTTTGATCCTTTCCCTGCAGCCTGTACTTTGCACCCCAACATGCGAACCACATTTTGACCAAATTACTTTATCTCAACATTATGGGTTCCTAACTTTAGATGTTAATGCATGTTGTCAGTCGTAGCGTTGGCTTAACGTAGTTGGACAAGCGCCTATCCTAAACACTGAAGCCACAGTAATATTGTCATTACACAGAATTATTTTTAATAATTTCTGCACATTCTCTCATTGATCAATCTTTTAGTCTTTAGGAAGAGTCCAAGGATACATCTTCAGATTGCTTGTTTTGATCTAATTAATGGTCCAAAACTCTAAAGATATTCAATTCACAGATATAAAATAAGGGAAACAATTTGAGAAGCTGGAACTAGTAAATGTTTTGCATTTCTGCATGAGAAATCCTTTATTAAATAATTGCCAATTCATCATCCTGACAGTCAAACTAATCAATTTATTGTTTCAGCTCTACTTGTAGGATGTTTTGTGGCGTTACTGCAGGAATGTGAAAGTACCCTGATTACAACAAAGCATAAAGATCAACACAAGATGACTTACACCAGTGCGGTCCAACGGCGGTCATCTTAAAATGATGTGGTAGTAATTCTATCATGGCAAAAAGGCACATACAGACATCTACCCACAGGTGAAACTAGTGAATGTCTGTCTTTGTTTTGGTGATATCAACTGTCTGTCATTCACAGATACATGGATAGAGCCGTCTGTGTGCCAAATGTGTGTTCACAATACACACTGAATCAACAGCCGACTCTGCCCTCAAGTTCAGACATGGCACCTAAAATCTTGAAATATAGCACATCCCCTTGTCCGTCACTGGCAGTCACTTTGACTGTGATCTGTGCTCATTCACACCATCCGTCCACTGCATGTCACAAGTGAAAAGCACTGCCAGCGGACACAACGGCAGAAATAAAAAGCACTTTTGTGTAGGAAAGAAACGCTTTCATGTACACTTTCATGATTTATTGAAACATGGCTTGATGAAACTAAATTTAAAGGAGATACGCGAGTGACCTAACTGATGTCTGTAATGTAAGAATCTTTCAATCTGTGTTGGTATTTGTCCTTTGGGCAACAGGATCTACAAACTATGCACAGATTTATTTTGGTATGTTGTATAATGATGGTACAGAGGATTAAGA
Organism: Gadopsis marmoratus; assembly: GCA_036023855.1. Classification (NCBI taxonomy): domain Eukaryota; kingdom Metazoa; phylum Chordata; class Actinopteri; order Centrarchiformes; family Percichthyidae; genus Gadopsis; species Gadopsis marmoratus. The sequence continues at coordinate 18,467 of JAVQJF010045459.1, read as the reverse complement.
ATTTAATACGGCACTAAATAACAGGTGTGAATACTAGCTGACTCAGCCTCTGAAGCATCCTCCCAGATCTATTCCAAAACTACACCCTCTGATGTAGATCCAGCAACAGCACTTGAAGAGTAAATACATGCTGCAAACATAGTCTGTGTAATGGAATCACTTGGACATAAATCAAACCAGGCAGTTCTCCTGAGGACTTGTAGCCGTTAGTGTCAGCAGTGGCAGTGATGAAAAAGATAGGATCTCTGGTATCCTGATGCCAGGCAGAGTGTCGCACTCAGTTGACACATGTTTGTGACCTGGGCTCAGATGTGATAGTTGTGAGTAATGGCGTTGTCCTTTGCGTTTGCGTAACTGCTACGCATCCAGAGCGAGGTGGTTAGCAGATGTTTGGGTGACAAAAAGGGGTCAAAACAGCAAGGTAATGCATGTGGTTAGAAGACGGAATGTGTCTGCTCACGAACAGGCCATGTGGTAAGCAACTGGTACCTGAGGCCTGATGTTGACGGCTTTGAGGGGCCTGAAAGTGAAAACCCCGTCAGTCAGTCCTACACTTGGGAAGTGAAGACGGCTCGTTGCTTTATTTTCCTTTCAAAAGGACGTTTTTCCTGAACGTGTTTGGTGAACCAAGAGTGAAGGGATTTCTGTGTGTGTTTTAAAAAGACCACTCCAGGGTCGAGGCACTTTTAGCATCTTGCAATAAGATCCTGGGCCCCACACTTGCATGAGCCCAAATGAAACATTACGCATGATATAATTTGACATTACGTTATGGTCCTAACATTGTGAGTCACACAGTCATGAGAAATGCCCCGAAAAGAGAGAACAGAGTTCGATTTGGGTAGACTTCAACTGGACAAGTAATGTGGCTCTTCCATTAATTGCCTCATTTATCGTGTGACACAAGACAAACTAGTTAAAGGCCTTCTGACCTGTGCTGAGTCGATCAGGCAGTCTCAATGTACTCAGTCAAACAGGGGCTGATTTCCTCACCATTAATCACAGCAGGCCTTGCAGTGACAGATGGGAAGACTCTTACTGATCATGGAAATTAATGTGACTGCCCGTACAGTTCCAGGTTCAGTAGTGCTCTCCAGTGGATGCAGCCAGCTCAAAATATCGTCTACTTTCCAAGTTTTCCTTTCCTCTCTCTATACCGATTGGCTATTGTATGAATTACCATGCAGCAAATGCCGGATCTGCAATAAGCTTTAAATACAAACCAGGATTCCCAAGCTTAGCATGCAGTGCTAAAGGCAGAAATCTTACATTAAAGTATGGCTGTTGGCCTAAAACTCCACTGGTCATTGACAATCTTGAAATGCAAAAGCATTCATATTTTCATTGGTCTCCAAAATGCTTGTCAATATGCTAGATTAAATCAAAACACGCCTCAGATATTGCTAAATTACATTTAATTAGACCAAATTAAAAAAAATCATCCCTTTTGTTTTTTTAAACTTACTGAGATCCAAAAAAAAAACCTGAGAGCCAAATTTGCCCCACAAGCCTCTCTTTGGGGAATCTTAGTCTCAACACAAAGTACTGTACTGCCAAACTAGACAGTCAAAAACACTCCTCTGAGAACCACGGGCCGAACAACTGTAGTGGCCACAATGGCAGATATTGACATGGCTGCATTTCTCTCCGTGACAGTGAATGATTGGACTCCTGACTTCGCGTTCAGTGGAGTTACCAGCTGCTCTCGTACCTCAACGGCGACCAACTCCCCCTGCAAAGACTTACACCACATCCCAACTTCCACTTTAAATCCAGCCACTAAACACAAACACAAATTGATACCATGAGCTGCAAATACTGTGGATCAAGGCAGACACAAATAACTCCAAATGTTTCAAGTGATTCCAGCAGACCCCCAAAACCACAGTGGCCATTTGTTCACTCTCAGCAGCATCTCCAGGTGACAGGATGTCTCACAACGGTTGTGACACCTCTTTACGGGTTGGGTCCTCTTTGAGTCCGACAATAAGCTTCAATAGCAACTGAATCTTTAATTTAATTTATTAGATTGTAGAAAAAACTGGGGAATGGGATTATGGGGATGTCAAAACTCATACAGAAATCTTTATTGTATCATCATCATGGAAGGGGTGTTTCAGAAAGAATAGATCCTGAATGTCAACAAAATCTTATGACAATGCATCCAAAGTGGTGAACCGGCCGACCAACCAATTGACAGACCGACATAGCTATCCATGGAGCCTTGATACTAGCATTGACAAAAACATCACACTTGTAATGGCTCATGATTTGAGCCAACTGCAGTGTTTCCCATTCATTAACTAATGTATGGTGTCCGGCCATAGATTAGTTTATTCCGCCATAGTCTCATAATGAACCGAAATGTTTTTGTTCATCATCTCACTCCGCGTTACCCAACTAGATTAGATAAGAAAATAGGAATAGTTTCCTCCTGTGACTCAGTTGTAATGTCTATCCCAGTATTATTTCTCGCTCGCAGCTGGCAGCTTGAATTTGTGCACGATGACTTACATCTCGCGAGTGGTAGATATTTGTTTTAAGTGCAAGTAGTATTACTGCCAGCTGTCATTCACACTTCTTCACAATGAACAGGTGAGGACAAAGGCTATGACTGAAGCTGCAGAGGCATGTGCCAGACATTTAACTCATTGCACAAACATGATACTGTAGAATGTTCTTCATTTTCAGGGGAAATCAGAACATCATTAACAGGCTGCAAGGAGAGCACCTGGCTGCCTGAGGGTGTCCATCAATGGGACGAGCCCAGAGGAATTTATTTACACATGGGCATTGGAACTCTTTCTCAAAGTCTAGGAAAATTAAAATGTCCAAATGCAAGGTGCAATGTTTGTCAATAAGTGATGTAACGGCATCTCAATAAACCTGTTCGACACAGTTAACCACTTTTGCTCAAATGTGTGCTCTAGCATATTTTGTGAACGGTGTCAAACAGATCTCAACGTGCACCGGATTGATGCATTTAACTTGCATTTTTTTTAAATTCTTCCCTGGAGAGGCCGGGGTCTTTCCCCCCCAGGATCTCATGAAATCCTGTCGGAAACACTGAGCTGCAATGTGATGCTGTAAGAGACGGAAGTGCTGGCACTGCCTTTTGTAGCAACAGGCCCTCACAAAGGCCTCCCGTTGCGAGTCAACAAACATGCTGTCTCATGAAGATGACAAGGCCCCCCATCAAACACATCCACGCACAAAAGGATCTTTGGGATGCTGACAATGTTGGCCTTTCATTGATCAGGCATGGGTGCTTCAAAAGTCCACTCACACACCCTCCCCTACAGGACCCCAACTTGTTGCCATGACTTTAAACATACAAACCAAGCAATGCCCAACAAGAGGGCCATCAAAAAGCCAAAATCAAAAATCATAGACAAATGTGCTTAAAGAACTGACTAAAATGGATGAGAAAGGACGGTGGAGGCGCAGAGGACATGCTGCATGAGGAGGGGAAGGCAATGAAAGTGGGGATGCAGAAGAGAGGCAAAATATCATGAAACAAGAAAACAGTTCCCTCGCAGTTTTGCTGTTTAATTTCAAGCTCTATTAACTACAAGCTGATGCAAGACTCAACCTGGAATTCTAAAATCACAAAAAAGGTTTGCTGCTTGGTCCACAAAGTTTATTTCCTACAAAAAGTTATTAGTTTTCACATACCCAGGGTCAATATGCCAACTCCATTACTCTCCATGTTCAATAAAGCTCTCCACACATTCGTGAAAGCGGCAGCTTGTGGACTGTTGGTTAAAGACCCAATTCAACAAGCACGCACACAACAAAACAGCACATACTGTACAAACTATTATACAGTGCAGAAAGAAAGACAAAATTTTTCACATACAAAATCCCTTGTCCGTCTTTAAAGATGTATTCTGTTCAAAACACTCTAAATTGTGGCTCCTATTTGATTTTGCATACACACATTTCCCAGCATTTTATGGAGCATCTCTTTCCATGGACGTAGAACCTTTGATTTGTGGCTTTCCTAACCTAGGCATAGTATCATCGCTTAGCTCCCCTCTGTCAAGACTTTTGCTGCAGCTGAACATCAGGTTGAGCCAAAGACACAATACTCTCCTCAGGGCTTGAGCTCACTGTTGGGAGGGATTTGGTTTTGGACACTTTAACCTGCCAGAAAATCTGGGTGGGCAGCTGGTAGTAACCTGAGCATCCATCCGATCAACGCCAAGTTCTAACTCGGTGCTGTCCCTGGGGCTCTATTTCTAACCTTACAGCCTGGTGCCCGACGTTACCACAACTGTCTACACTATAAAATGCCACACAAAGACCGCATTTAGTACTTTATGAAAATGAGGTACTAGAATGTGTTTCTCTTGAAATTTGGAAAACCAGGACTGGGGAGAAGACTAGTGTTGCGTTAGTGTTTATTAGGGACTTTGTGGGATCAGGAACTAGTGGCGTTACAAAATTTAAAAAAATAATATCTTAAGTTTTGGTGGTCAAAAAGACTAAACCACTTACGTTTAAAGGAATTAAATTCCACTGTGCCTCGAGCAGTTAATCAGCATAACAGCAATTCAAATGTGGCCTGCACATTTCTCAGCAGCACTTGATTCGTCTCCAATTGGCTGAGAAAGCCATCAGACATTTCATTAAGATGGACAGTTCATTGTCACCATCAGTCTTGAATGATGAAACACTGTCTACCTATGTTAGAGTATGTTTTTTTGGCAAAGACTTGAAAGAAGAGTGGATGGGTGAGCTATGAGGCATCTCTGAGCCAGCTCCCATGGTTTAGTCATTACCTGTTAACACTCTTGCCCACACTCGGGTCTCTTTCAGGTGCAGAAAATAGATTGTATGAACAATGTGAGCACTGGTGTCTCAGTGAGATGTAGTTAGTATTTTCATTGTAAAGATAAGAGAACCTGTATATTACCTACAGCTACATTAGCAGACACAACAAAGGCTGGCAAAGACCTAGCAACTTAAATAGTGTGACATGGGATTATTCACTTTGATGCCAAGAGATTGACACGACTCACATGTCTGTTAGATATGAAACTATAACCAGCAGCCAGTTATCACATAGCATAAACACTAAAGACAGCTACCCTGCCTCTTTCCAACTGTAAAATAATATGTAATTATTTAAGTGTAAAAAAACTACTAGATGTAGTATTACAGGGAGTTATGTGCTGGACCATTTCTTTGCAGGGCGCAGTAAATTGAGCTTTCAGCAAGTCACCGTTACTGGCCAAGAAATAGTCTGGGACATAACTCCTCCGTCAAGTCACAACTTGGATTTTAATCCATACAAAAACCAACGAGATGACATGTTGATAAATGAACTTTGGTGCCGGTAGATGGGCTTAGTAACCTTCAGACAATGAGGCCAGGCTGTTTTCCCCTGTGTCCAGTCTTTATGCTAACTTAAGCTAACCATCTCCTGGCTGTAGCTTCATATTTAAACGGACAGATACAAGAGCGGTATCCATCGTTTCATCCAACTCTGAAAGAGAGCGAAAAGGCATCCATCCCAAATGCTGAACTACTCTTTAAAGTATTTAACACAAATGTAAAACATACATTTATGTGTTTCAACCGATGCACTTTAGTCAAATAAAAAACCCAAGAGGCTGTACATACTGTATAGGAACAGCGCTGGCTGGCAGCAGTGTGCAGTATATGACGTAGTGTTCGGAGAAAGGGTGGAGGTATTCAAGGGCGCAATACAGTCACAGACAGCAGGCACTTTCTCTCCATTTGCCTTTGGTATACAACTTTAAATCCAAGCACAACACAGAGCTGGTTCAAGAGTCAGAGCGTAGCTTTGTCCAGTCTTGGAGCGCCGGTGTTTACAGACAGGACTGACTAATACCGTCAGCGTCGATTTTATGTCACGATGACGAAAGGCTGAGACTTTGTTTATAACCATCCAGATTGATTTGACCTTGTTTACAATGTGCTTAGGCGGTCCCTAAGGAAAAATGTTAAACCCTTTCCTGAAATATCAATATTTGCATAACACAGCATGCTTAACATGGGGGTTTCATGGAAGGATTTGCAAGTTGGACCAGAACGACGACCCATACTTCTCTGGTTCACATTTGACAGCATTCTCTTGTGTTGGTGATACATTTGTTCCGTCTAGACCAAAGTGGTCGAAACACACACTTCTTGCTCTTCTTCCTCTGAAGCCATAAAGGATTTTTTCGCAACTTTCTTCATTCAAATTACCTGTAAAACAGACCTTGTTGTAAAGTCAGTGCACTTCCTCCTTAAACCAAAACTTTAGAATAGTTGATAAATTTGTTGTTGGGTTTTTTTTTACCATTGTTTCTGATGAAGCTTGAATTCCAGGAATAAAGAGTTGTGCAGTATAGTATACTAAAGTGCAAATATTTCTGCGTTGCTTTAGAAAATATAATTTATTGCTGTTTTTATAGAATGTATATACGGAATGAGCACCTTACCTTCGACACGATTGTCAAATTAACAGCCTAAATAATCAAATCACAGATCAACTTGGATGACCCCACTGATCATGTGAAATGAAATATTGGCTGGAATTCATACTCACACACAAGCGTGACTGTAGTATCAAAAATTACGTTTGCTAAAAAAGGAAAAGTATACAGCTACTGTTATGGCTCTCATGTTCACAGCTGTCCACGCCTAGTTGGCAGACATCGCTATGTCCTGCCCCCCTTCTGAAACGTATCGGCTTCTCCAGGCATCTTTGGTTTAAAACTCATGGTTAGTACGGCAAGACTTATGTCATTAATTAACTGAAAGAGAAAGTGTCAACCATGTACATTTTCACGGTTTAGAAACAGGCCTACCTATGAGAAGAAAGCCTTATATATTTATGAACCTTGGATAACTAGTGTTGAAACCCAGTCTGCCATGTAGCTTTTTTTTTATAAATACACCCCAAGTTAAATTATACACACAAGTGTTATTTGACCTTGCCACAATGACTTTATTGATAGTGAATGAATGAATAAAATCATGTTCCGAGCAATTGTACTGCTCCAACTAGGCAGGTAACATTTCCTGCCAAGAATAAATCAATGACTACCTGATTAAACATAACCTATCTGCCTGCTTTAAAGGCATCGGGAAGGTACAGCGAGTAAGTTGGACTTTCAATCAAAATGCTTCTTTAACACCATTGAGGTTATTTCTAATACTTGCAGCAAAAAGGCGGCATTTTAATTAAATGAGTGAGCAAGAATGTCAGAAGCTTGATACTAAAAGGTTTTTTTTTTCCCACAAGCAGACAAACAGATGCCTACATTGCTGAGGGATATCTGGTAGGGAAAAAACAGAAAACTCCTAGGGATCCATTGGCAAAACGACCTCAATTCAGCCTTAACAAAGATTTCGGCACTGAGCCCAGTTGTTGTGGACTTTGGATGGAGTCAAAATTGGAACAGGTGCATGCCACTTTTTACTGTAGATGCCTGCTGGACCGTGTGCAGCCGAGAGCAAGCTTCAAGCTAAATACAACAAAAGGTACATGAGGGACTAATTTCAAAGGGGGTGCGAGACGATGCCTGAGATAAACAGTTACCTCGCATGTGTCCAAATCATCAATCATCCCGATACATTTGGGATTTGAGTGAAAAGCGGCAATCAGCTGCTCGCATGAGTGTTGATCCTCTAATTCCAGTAACAGGTGTTGCTGAATGACCCAGTTCGCTTGATTGTATCCAGGGTTTTGTGGGTCTTCGCCACATGACTTACATGCATGTGTCTCCACACGGAAATGAGCATGCTGTACACATGTACAGCTGTTGCAAATGGGTGATGGCTACAGAAATACCAACACTTAACTTTGGGTACCAATGCAGACACATTCTGCGCAACAGGTTCTCTCATTGATCTCTCCGATTATCACCAACATTCCCTGCTGGCATCTATTGCAGAGGATGGATTTGCACAAAGTTGGCCTCTGGTGATCATAATTATAATTGACATAGTTATTACAGACCTAGAAGCTTTCCTACATACTGTCTTTCCGGTTAGCCTGGTGCTAGTAATACTAAGCTAAATTAGTGCAGTCTAGCATTACAGTCGCGTTCTCAGCGCTAAGCTAGACACCATCAGTAAGCACATTTACATGTTCTTAAAACTCTAGTATTACACTTCACTTTGCCAGATACACACAGCAGATGCCTCCGTGTAAAATTTACCATGGGCCATACAGCCAGGAAGCTGGAGACTCTGGGGTTTGAGTGTGTGGGTTCAACAAACAAAAGAAGTATTGATTACACCACGCTGGGTTGTTCCTCCCTGAAGGTTGCTAATAGTTCCCACATTGTAAACATTTCACCACAAGCCTTCATTCGAGGAAATGTTTCCCAGAAGACGGGGAAACCATTGGCACCCATCAATCCCATGGTACAAGAGTGTGTTTTGGCCCGACGGTGCTGGTAACATAAGAGCGAGAGAAAGAGGATGGAGGGGGAGCCGCTGGACTGTTGAGGAAAAAAAGAGAATCCATGTCCCTGCAGCTACAAGGCACAGCACATGAACTGGTTCCAAAAGATTTACAAAATGTGTTGTAGGCCAAGATTTGGACCACATACTGTACACAAAAGAAAATACGCTCAAAGAAGGCAAACATTCTATTTTGGTTTGGGGCAAAGAACTCAACACTTTATCTTCTATATAAACCATGACACTTATGTCTCTTGGCATTTCTTTACGGAGACAGAAACACTGGCATTGCGTACTTGTGTGCTTATTTAAAGGACATTTGGAGAAACTATATATGCACCAGTCAGTATAATTCAAAATGTGCGTAGAGAGAGTCCGTTTATTTAACACAGTCATAAAAAGGTACAAATTTGACGTGGGTGTTTATTGAAATGACCTGGTGTGCAGGGTTGACCAGGATTGTTTTCGGGATTTAAACCCAGCTGGAAACTAATGTCCTACCTCTCTCTGCCACCTCACCAACACTCCTAAGAAATGTCACGGTTGGATTGTTGAGCATTCGTCTCATTCCCCAAACCTTTTTGGAGCAGTGAGTATAGTGTGTGGGCTCCTTCCTGTGTCTTTGACCCGCTCATGTGTCAACCTTCTCTTTTAAGAAGCACAGGAATTGTAACAACTTTTATTATTACCCACTTCATGCAGATTCTGATTTTTTTTAAAAAAGGATCCAGTATCTGTTTGAAGACCAATTACAACACAGATGCATATTTATTGTGCATTACAATGGAGATACAGCAAATAGTATTGTTGAGTAGATATCTTTCAGCACCACCTCTCTGGGACTTAAGCAGAGCAACAGATGGGCAGAAATCTCATGTTTCCCCCCAGTTACTATTTTAGTCTCAAATGTTGTTTTGCTGCCTGCCTCATAATTCTGACGAGAGCTCTCTAAGGTCAAAGGCCTTGTCCACTCTGAGGGCACCAGACCATAAACAAGTCAGTAGCCATTTCCCCAACTTCCCCTTTTGTATGTCGGCACTGACGTCAGAGCATGGTATCTGTGGCATCTCCAGAGAGCCTTGAGGACTTGGAAAGGTGGCGATTGATAGATGAGCTTGGGGAGTCATCAAACATGGCTTGGCCGTCTGTCTCTGAGCCCTGCCTGTGCCAGACAGCAGAGTCTGCCTGCCCACCCACCAGCCTGCATGCCCAGGCTTTGGCAAAGCTTGTCAACGCTGAGTGGCTGATGTGATGGCACGGTGCTGTACACAAGAGTGAGGTGACCTAAGGTCAGTGCAATCTGGAGCCAAGCCATGAGTCGCATTCATGATTGTCCAAAATTTCAAACATTAGCACCAAACCTGAAAGCTTTACTGACTAAAATACACTTCTGACTAACCATGCAATATAATGCAAATATGAATGTCATATTTTAAACTAAAGTTTGATGACATGAAGGACTATAAGTAATTATATTGACATAATTTGCCAGCACTGGTTGAGCATACAAAGTCTCCAAGAAATTAAACTGTTAAACTGATCATGGAGCAGTATTCTCTTTTGTGTCCATATCTACAATAGTTGCCAAAACACACAAGCCTCTTGAACAAACCTGGCTATAAAAATTGCTCCATTCTGTGACAGACAAACAGTATCCTGTAGCCAGTGGAGTAGAACACCCAAAGATATGGAGATTAGGGTCTATGGGCTTTGGGGCAGAAAAAAGAAATTACCGTGACATAAAATAATTTCAAAAATCCTTAGAGAAAACAACATGATCCTGCAAGATTAGGACAGGAATCTGTTTAGCCAGTGCAAACGTTGAGGTGGCACAGACGTCCTAATTGAGGCTGTCAGGCTTTGCCAAAGCAACTTTGATATGGACCACTGCACAGCTGCAAGGCGAGAGGTCTGTCAAAGCTTAGGCAAGTGGAAGATGGACTAGAATAAATACACAGGATAGACTGAGGATTAAAGTCTCCGAGGTGTTTTATATGCTTTAATCTCTAGTTTCACTGGGACACAAATAACTGCTACACAAGCCTGGGGTTGTTGGGTTTTTAAATGCATCCGAGCAGAGGGGTGCATTGAGCGTGTTTTGACACAAGCAGGTGAGGAGTCATTATTGGATTTCACAGCGTGTGTTGGGCTTGACTAACAACACAATAACCAGCAAAGCAGGACAAACGGAGGAACCACACCATGCTGCAACATGGGTTAATATCACGCACAATATGGTAGCCACATCCTATCGACACACCTCTAGGGTAAACACAAACACAGAACAGAAGGAACACACAAGCCTCCCCCCTCATCGGTTTTGTGTTTCGCCAGCGCTGTCTTGGCCAAACAGCAGCAGCCGGGGCAGAGCTCCAACACTCTCACCTGCTCTAATCCGCCCAGAACACACGCCCTGGAGGTGCCGCAGACAGGTGATTTAATCAGTCAGTCTCATTCACATACCAGACCCCAACGCCCTAATTCAGTCATACGTGTAGCGGATGCGCCAACAAAGGCAGTGAAGCAGGAGAGTGCTAGCTAGTAAACATGGATGTAAATGATTTAGACTTTCAAATATTGTTTGCTTCGCAAATGTTTTAGGAGGAAGGGAATGTGCTTGTAATGTGCAACATGTTTGTGAGACCTTTGGTAAGAAACGCTGAATGCAAATGTAACAGGGGACCTTTATACAATTAATAGGTTCCCCGAATTGTGGTAACTTTTTTTTCTGTCTATTAACCAAGAAAATTATATTTCAGCACCACTCTGATTAACAATCTTGGTCCCCCTGAGCACAAATTCAAAGAGTCAATGCATTTTCTCAAGCTCCGATAATTATAGCATCCAATACATGCCTGAGCTTTAAAAACAACTTTTTACAGCTGGACCAGATTCCAAGTATGAGCCGTGGGCTTGTGTCAGCTTAGTGGACATCTATCCCCACCAGCACCGCCACCTAATTTTAAGGAAAAGGTGTTAATCTCCGATCTTGGCAGCCACATAGATACATTGGATATGTGCCACGCTAATCCACTTTTTAATCATTGCTGTTCTTCAGGGAGATCTGGAATTCTTGTTCAAATATTTGCCGATACATGACCCAACAGACCAAAATTCATATGGGAGACTTAAATTAACTGTGTGCCTATAAAATACTCCCTTGATAAAATTTGAGTGTCTGACAAACCATATCCGGAAATAACATACGAATAGCAATGCATTAGGAAGACTTAAGTGTTCAAGTTTGAGTGCAGATTAAACACAGACCATATAAAGTTTACTTAATACAACACAACTGCAAATGGTGTGTAGTTGTTCAAGCTAGCAAAGGAGCTCCAAGAAGAGAAGTAGGGCCTTTGTCAACACTTCCAGCTTGCTAAAATCTGTGAGCCACAGATGGAGGCCACGTAACCATCAGCCATTCCTTAAAAAGGCAGCTTCTGGCTCACTTTTATTTCTAACTGTCATTTCTTTCCTGAACAGAGCCTCTGTTGTCTTCAGTGACATACGTGGTGCGCCGCATTCACTTAACGAAGCATGCCGACTTCCTTATTCCCCAGCGTGCCTGCAAGACAGAGTGTGAGGAGGAAGGAAGGAGGCTATAAAAGGGCACTAAAAAAGACTGCAGCACAGGAGAGTCGGGGAAGCGATGCCCTGCTTGGCTTGTTTACCACACGCGGCCGCTAATGTGGAACCTTAAAAGCTCAAGTGCGGCTGATTCGCTTTGCATGCGAGAAGGTGTGTGAAAACCAGCGTGGTACCACAGTCCAAATTTTAACCCAAGCTTGCCCGCCTGTGACACACAATTGTATAACTGAGTAATGACTTTCGAGAGACTGTTTACTTTTGGAAAATGTAGCAGCACACAGATTCCTGCATTCTGTCATCTTTTATCCCCGATGTGTAATCCTTTCTTGCTGGTGTCGCTTTGCTAGAGGCGTGTTACCAACCAATCTGCGCCTCCTTTGGTAAATTTACTGAAACTCCCTCAGTGCTACCGAGGTTGTGTAAACCGGAAACCCTGTGAGAGGATGGTTTCAATGAGCTGACAGGAGCATGAGCAGCAGACCACATGAGACAGGCTGTGATGAAAACCCCTCTGTACACACGGCAAATCAAAGCAAAACCATGTAAGTGTTTTTCCACACACTTCCAAGAGACCAGGAGGGATGGACCCAGACACCGGTGCAGTCCGGTCTCCTGTGAATGTCTTCAGGTTAAGATGTGTGCTCTGTGTGCAAAAATTGAGAAAAGAGAATAAAAAACAGAGGTTCACGTTGTTTAAAAGTCAAGAATACTGGACTTGAAGTGTTATGCAAAAAAAAAAAAAAAGATTAATGTGCATACAGTTCCAATAAACGTCAACAAACTCATGCCAATGAGGTTTAAGCAACTAAAACTATCCTAAAAGGATGAGAAATGTCACCCACCTTCAGACCTTAGCAGTTAACTATTATAGGCTCACCGATAGAAATGAACGCAGAAACTATGAAAATAGTTGCACTTTAGTTGCTGAACTGCAGTTGGGTGATAAGCATGTCACGTTACAAGTAGTCATGCAAAAATATTGATTAGTGCAGCTTTAATCGTTATGTTCAGTCATCCTTTCATGAGACAAGAAATTGGAAATTGTGGTTTAATTCACCCTACTGCCACAAAATTAAAATTACGGTGAAGGCAAAATATACAATTAAGGCCCTGAACACATTTCTAATACATAGTTTCTGCTAAATTAACAAACTATAACAAGTGTGTAACACCAGTGCAACTGTTGCATATGGCATCCCCGACATCTTCATGGACAAGCTTGCTTCTGTACAGCCTGGTTTTTGATACAACAAACCCGGCTTTGATACCGGGTACAAATATTGACTTCTCCAGGCTGGTTTCACTGCGGCCTGGGGTTGAAGGGACGGAGACCTCCCCTGCTCCCAGGCCTGCTCCCCACACCTGCTGTGGTTGGTGGCCTTATTTACACCAGCACCCGTTGGAACTGCCAGGGTGAGGCGCAGGAAAGCCAGAGATGCACAGGCCTCATAGGTACACACATACAGAGTACATACATACGCACACTCTTCTCCGTTTCATCTCCAGGCCAGGGTTTTTGGGAGTCTGACAGGGGCCCGCTTTCTTGGTGAGAACTAGCAGCAAAGTCTGTCTAACATGAGCTTGAATTTACACACACACACACACTTCATTTTTAAGGACATCAATACTGGGCAAAACCTGACCTTCTTCGTCTCTGTGGCAGTGTAGAGTTTCAGAGTCTTCTGATGGACGTGGCGAGTGCAGGTAAAGATCCCAGCTAGCTAGACAATACCGCGTCATCACAGAGTCAACAACAGTCATTAAAAGTCACGTCGGTACACTGCTGTGCTCACTGGAGAGGAAACGCACCCCAACACAGGGAAAATTACTCAGGATGAAAGCTTTTCAGGACCTTGACATTTTGTCAAAGCAGATAGAACAGTGTACCATTTACCATCATCAAAGCAGGCTGTACAGAGAAGGCACAGTAAACTCTCAGAGGGCCTGCTATTTTCATGAACCATTTAATGTGGCCTCCAAAGACGTTTATATAATTTATCATTCTGAAGCATCACAGAAAAACCCTTTTTGCAGAGAGCATGCTAAAAAACCCTGTTAGTTTCCCGTCTCCCCCCTCCTCCAACTTTGAGGAAAGAAAACCCCCAAATAAATCTTTTTTCTGAGGCCTGTTTGAGGAGGGATTCAGTGACCCGAGCCTTCTCATGTGGGAGCCATATCAGCAGCGCACACACGGGCCGCTCCGCCTAAAAACAAAGTGGCGTTTTTCTCTTTGCCCACCAGTGTGTTTCTGTGTGTGTCATCGCTGCTCGTTTTGGTCACTTTTGTGTCTCGCCCAGTCAATAAATCCAGTCAATAGCAGCTCTGGACCCCAAATAGCTTGCTTCCCAACGCTGCTGTCATTGAAGCTGGAGAGAACATTTGAGCAGGATAAAGGGGCGGCTGGGCAGAGCAGACGAAGAGGAAGGGAGAAATGTATCTGCGAGTCATAGTTTGAGTCCAACCAGGAGCAAAGCTGTTTTTTTTTTTACAAGCAAACAGCTAGACACATCTTTTATGTAGCGTCAACAAGAAAAGGATTTTTGAGCAGATAGTCCCTGTCAATTAGAAGAAGAAAAAAATATTTGCAATGTTCTGAGCCATGATTGCAAGTGCGGGGAGATCTCATTTGAAGAGTGCAGAAAGGGGGGGAAAAATAAATAAATATCCTGGCAGCTTGAGCGCCAACAGCAGCACACAAAGGCGATTTGAGTGAACAATTATTAGGCCACAACAGACTTGACTGGATTGTGTGCACGTGGGGAATTCTTTAGGCACATGGCAATTAAACATGGGTGTGTTGGGAAGGGCCTTGAACATGACCCAATTTCGACATCAAGAGGTGACAAGCGGTGCCTTGATGATGCTTCGGTGACTTTTGCGTAACCTGTTTTACAAGCAATTTGCCTCATTTTCAGACTTATTACCCTTCCGTATTAGCATGTGGATGTAAAACTCTAAATGCTGAAATTAGTTTTCTGCACAGAGATGCACATAAAACCTTTTTTCCTCTCCAAATGTTACTTTTATTGATGTTTCTAGGCAAAATTAGTGGATGACATGGGCAGCAGAATAATTGTACAGGAACATGATTTTTCAATAACATGCAATGGATTACATCTTGTTACTTCTTGTCTTTGATCATAACATTGATTCCACTGTAAGACTTTCTTATTTCTGTCAAATAAGCAAACTTTTCCTTTAAGATAAAAAGGTCAGAAATACAATGTATTTAACTGACAACTGCAGTCAAGTCGTCCTTGGCAGGATGGTTTGCTTGCAGTCCTTTCCACGTGATGGCTTTCTTACTAGCAGCCAAAAGTATTTTAAAGAGATATTCATCCTGCGTCGTAAATTTGTCTGGATTTTTCCCCACATCTATTCCAAAAACGAAATAAAAAAGAAAAGAAAAGGACAAAAAGGACTGACCAACCTTTTTTTATTATTATTATTATTATTATTTTAAACCACCTCCAGCTTTGGCTTTGTCCCTAAAAGCCACTTTCTATAAATCTATACTTTGGAATCACTGGCAGAGCACCCACAGAAATATAGAGTAAAAGAAAATAATAAATAAATTATTTCCTGAGTTTCATCTGATTGAAATCTGTTTTATGTTGAACACAAATTCTATGACTCAAATTGACGGGTCTGACACCAGATCTGGGGAGGCATTAGCAGTCTTGGTGCGAATGAGGGAAGTCGTTTCTCCACTTCCTCTCGTGTTGACTTTGGCGAGCGCACGCTAATCCGAGAACAGGCCGGAGGGGGAGCAGTCTACCTGGAGCAGAGTGTCAGCAAACTATAGAGAGGGAAATGTAGTACGAGCCCCATTTTTCTTCTCTTGTAAGCCCTCAAACGTTGCCCCATGGCACTTGCAGCATATCTTAGCCTCTCACCCTGTGCACTTCACTCAGTGTGCTAGTCTTACAAGCCAGCATGCAACCGCAAATAAAAATGTATCCAAAGA
The DNA here is from genome assembly GCA_036023855.1 of Gadopsis marmoratus. Classification (NCBI taxonomy): domain Eukaryota; kingdom Metazoa; phylum Chordata; class Actinopteri; order Centrarchiformes; family Percichthyidae; genus Gadopsis; species Gadopsis marmoratus. The sequence continues at coordinate 2,485 of JAVQJF010045459.1, read as the reverse complement.
ACTGTCAAATATTGAATTGCTGATCTCCATCCAACTCACTTTGTATAGATGCCTGAATGAACACATGCTAAGCAGTCCTTTTCAGAACTAATGTATTCAACAAAGCCTGCTAGTATAAACCTTATGCCCAATGCAGCAGGGCAGTTTTGCAACCCAAACCTCTGCAGCTCTGACCTCTGTCAGCACTGTGCGCTGCCTCAGGCGGCACCCTCTTGAGCAGTAGCTTCATATCCGACCCACTGATTTTGTCTTGCCTCGCAACCACATACATCAGTGAACACTTCATGGTATCTGTGATTGTAAAAGGGTGGTGATGAGCTTCAGTCATCTTAGCAAACTCACTCTGATGAAAAGCCAAAGGACTTTACAATACTCTTTTCTTTTTCCTTAATATCCACTTCAGCAGGGATTGGCATTAACTATCTAATTTCATTCCTTTCATTCAACTCAGCAGCAGTGTCTTGAACTGCAACTGGATCTAGGGCCGGCAAGATGTAGATTTATGAGTGCGACATTCACAAGCAAGAGTGCCGTAACTCCTATGGGACTCAGTGCAACTCAAGATTTAAACCAAAGAAACACTGAGTTATGTCGTGTTATTCCCTGTTCTCGGTCAGACGAAACCTACACCCTCGTATTATTGGGACCTGACATTTGCAGTACGGCAGATGCTTTGCCAGCTCCTGCCAAACTGACCTCCACCTCAAAAAGTGACTCGAAGTTCAAAGGTGAGAAAGCCAATAGTGCGCAAATAACTGCTTTAAGAACAACAAGTACCTGATCAAGTATTGCACTGGGGATCTGGCCGCACACCCACACGTGTACAAGAGGTTCCCTCTCATTTATTATATTACATGAAAAGAAAAAGCATGTCGAAGCCAACAGAAAGTGTGCGTTGAAGCTGAAATGCAATCGTCAATTTGGGTGTCAAAAATTAAAGGAAGACATCGACATTTTTTCCCTTCCTCATCTTTTCTGACTGTTTTCACTAGTTTTGCATTTGGCTAGGGTCAGTGTCACTACTGGTAGCGTGAGGCGATACCTGGACCCTACAGAGGTTGCACAGGCAGTCCAACTCCTCCAGGATGGCACATCAATACGTGCCATTGCCAGAAGGTTTGCTGTGTCTCCCAGCACAGTCTCAAGAATATGGAGGAGATTGCAGGAGACAGGCAGTTACTCTAGGAGAGCTGGACAGGGCCGTAGAAGGTCCTTAACCCAGCAGCAGGACCGCTGTCTGCTCCTTTGTGCAAGGAGGAACAGGATGAGCACTGCCAGAGCTCTACAAAATGACATCCAACAGGCCACTGGTGTGAATGTCTCTGACCAAACAATCAGAAACAGACTTCATGAGGGTGGCCTGAGGGCCCGATGTCCTCTGGTGGGCCCTGTGCTCACCGCCTGGCACCTCAATTGGCATTTGCCATAGAACACCAGAATCGGCAGGTCCTCCACTGGCGCCCTGTGCTTTTCACAGGTGAGAGCAGGTTCACCCTGAGCACATGTGACAGACGTGAAAGGGTCTGGAGAAGCCGTGGAGAGCGTTACGCTGCCTGTAACATTGTTCAGCATGACTGGTTTGTTGGTGGGCCAGTGATGGTCTGGGGAGGCATATCCATGGAGGGATGCACATACCTCTACGACACCCTGACTTCCATTAGGTATCGGGATGAAATCCTTGGACACATTGTCAGACCCTACACTGGTGTAGTGGGTGCTGGGTTCCTACTGGTGCACGGCAATGTCCGGCCTCATGTGGCGAGAATATGCAAGCAGTTCCTGGAGGACGAAGGAATTGATACCATTGACCGGCCCCCACGTTCTCCTGACCTAAGTCCAATAGAACACCTCTGGGACATTATTCAGTTATGCTTCAATACACGTGCTTACTGGTATGAGTGAGGATGTTTTTGAGAAGATTCCCAAACCTGGAGAACTGGTTTAATATGTAATGTTCAGCACTTACTGCATGTTTGAGTGAAACACCTGTGAAAGTTACTTTGAAGCAGGTCTCCTGAGGACAGTCTGCCAAAATAGTACATGAACAAAGTCTGAAGCTGTAAATCGGCACATGTGAGGTTTGCACGTATTACCTGTGTTTGTGTGTCAGTGAGGAGGCTAGCAGCTCATTGACAGCTGCTGATAGGGATAAGGGATCCTTGAAAATAAACACACGCATGCACACGCACACACATATAAATCCAATAAATACTAAGAAGCCAGAAAAACATGGTTCTTGTGTGTTTCTATGTAACTGGCAACAGCAAGTGGGAATGTGTGTACTATGCATTAGTATCTGTAGACCGTATGAGGAAATACAGATGGGTGATAAATTAGTCAAAAACAGAGACCGAACAGAAATCTCTTGTAAATCAAATCAAATCAAATCAAATTTTATTTATATAGCGCTATATCATAACAAAGTTATCTCATAGCACTTGTAAATATAGAGCAAGTCCAAGCAAACTCTATATCTACAGACCCA
>JAVQJF010045458.1:0-14107 GCA_036023855.1 Gadopsis marmoratus | reverse complement strand
TATCCTTTCAAGCACTTTCAAGGTATCCCTTCAAGCACTTTCAAGGTATCCCAAGGTAATTCAAGGTATCCTTTCAAGCACTTTCAAGGTATCCCAAGGTATCCTTTCAAGCACTTTCAAGGTATCCCAAGGTATTTCAAGGTATCCTTTCAAGCACTTTCAAGGTATCTCAAGGTATCATTTCAAGCACTTTCCAGGTATCTCAAGGTATCCTTTCAAGCACTTTCAAGGTATCCCAAGGTATCTTTTCAAGCACTTTCAAGGTATCTCAAGGTATCTTTTCAAGCACTTTCAAGGTATCTCAAGGTATCCTTTCAAGCACTTTCACGGTATCTCAAGGTATCCTTTCAAGCACTTTCAAGGTATCTCAAGGTATCCTTTCAAGCACTTTCAAGGTATCCTTTCAAGCATGTTCAAGGTATCCTTTCAAGCACTTTCAATGTATCCTTTCAAGCTCTTTCAATGTATCCTTTCAAGCTCTTTCAAGGTATCCCAAGTCACGTTTTTTGTGACTTTTTTACGGCATAGTATACTGTCACATTTTTCATGAAATTCTATGACGTTTCTTATGACATACTATACTGTGAAGTTTTTTATGATGTATTGTTTTTTTCAACATACTAATTAAGTTTTTTTGACATACTACACTATGAAGTTTTTACAACATATGAAGTTTTTACAACATACTATACTATGTTTTTTTATGATGTACTATTAATGTTTTTTACGACATACTATACTATGACGGTTTTTATGAAGGTCTATGAAGTTTCTTATGACATACTATACTATATTTCTACAACATATGACGTTTTTACAACATACTATACTATGAAGTTTTTACAACATAATGTACTGTTTTTATGATGTACTATGAATCTTTTTACGACGTATTAAAACGTGGTCATATTCAAAGGGTTCGTACAGCTTTTTAAAGAGTAACATTTCCATATATATATTCTTTCAAGGTATCCCACGGTATCCTTTGAAGCACTTTCAAGGTATCCCAAGGTATTTCAAGGTATCCTTTGAAGCACTTTCAAGGTATCATTTCAAGCACTTTCCAGGTATCCCAAGGTATCATTTCAAGCACTTTCAAGGTATGGATTAACTAATTATTATTGCTTTATTATATTGAGACATTTGAGTTAGACTTTATCTAGCTGTGTTGACTTTATGTCAAGTAAAAATGTACTTATTACTGAAAACGTTATTCTTCATGTTCAATAGATCCACTGAGATCTGATGAAATGAGTCTATGTTTACACAAGCAATTCATTGATCTTAATTGGAAGTGCACCAGGTTAACTCCCCGATCTCCCTTTAACTACTACCAAATGACATCGTTCTTTCTCAAGAAACCTCCTCTCACGAAATTATGGACCTGTAAAATAAGGTGTCACTGTATTATCTAACCCTAGTAATTAGTATCTGCGCTGCAAAACCTAACAATAAAACAAAAAGTGACAGGGAAAGGCTACCAGGTTGTGAGAAAGTACCACATAAGCCCCCAAATGTGAGTGAACAGTGCTGTAGTACTGCGGGCTGATGTGGTGTATGGTCTCAACAATCCCGTCTTTTCACTCGCTCTGTCCTGCACGCTTGCTGCCCTGCAGGAACTCACTGGTCCTGTGAAGACTGAGACCTTTCGTTGCCCCTCACTTCACATTTCCAGCCTCGGTTTGCCAACAGAAAGGAACACGTTTTCTGGACAGTTTCAACTACTCCCCCCTTCTGACCCTTTGCTTTCTCCAGCCATCAGCCCCCCCTTCCCTCTCCCCCTGCTCTGTCTTCTGTGGAACGGTACAGGGGTCCCATGCGGGTGTGGAATAGTCCCCCCCCCTCATTGGTGGAAGGGGAAAAGGTCCCAGAGACAGAGCTGTTAATTAAATCAGGAGAGCGGTATGCTCAATGAGGCATCTATAAGGGCCCTGGATGGGTCCGGGGCCCCTGTAGAGGGCAGGCAGCCCAGTCCCAAGGAGGAATTAATTGTGGATGACAGTGTGTAAACAGTGGGGTGAATAGACAGCGCAGGTGCGGGACACCCCAGCCCGAATCAATAGCCCTTTTCACACCCTCGGCACTCTGTTGCCACTTTCTCTTTCATTCTCTCACTACGTAAAAATCCCTCACATCTCTGATTAACGTTGCAGATAATTTGGCTTTGTGGGCTTATTTACTTGTTGCCATCACTATGCATACTCCTACATCAGCTTCAGTGTGTGTGTGTGTGTGCGTTTGAAGAGGCCAGGTTGCTGCTGTCCAGAAAACTATTATATTTTCTGGATTATTGATACAGATGAATGAACATGTAAGCAGCATTTAAATGTTAAATATACTGTTGGGCAGTTTAATGAATACATGAAATGGAGTAAAAACTTTTATTCTGAAATGCAATGGAATGGCAGAAAGTCACATAACGTGCGTGAAAGTACTTTAATATCGTATGTAAGTAAAGTATGTAAGATCCTGTGTTTATTATTATTAATAGTAGTAAGTAGGTAGTAATACCACAAGTAAAATTCAAAATGGACGACATATACTGATAAGAGTATTTTGATAATGAGAATGAGTCACACCACAGTGTAAAAATGTTCTGTTACCAGTAAAACATAAACAGGATTGTTTATCCTTTAAAGGTTCATCATATTTTATAAGATAATCTTTGGTTTTGGATGTGTAATAATTATTGATTAATTACTGTGAAATATAACTATTAACCAACAGCTGTCAAATGAAGGTAGTCAGGTATAAATTAGGAAATTTCTCTCTGAAATCGAGGTATAAATCAACATGAAATGGTAATTGAAGTATCTACTTTAGCAGAGTAGTTGAGTACTTAGTTACTTACTTGAAAAGATACCTTGAAAGTGCTTGAAAGGATACCTTGAAAGTGCTTGAAAGGATACCTTAACATTATGATGTTACCCAAAGAATTTACTGCATCAATTTTAATAGTGGAGGAAATCTGAGTATACATAAAGCCTTTACTTGAAGAATTGCAAAGTAGAGTGAAATGTTATTGCAACTTACAGAGACTGCTGTTCTTTCACTAAGGTCAGACAAAAACCTACATAAATACCAACATATTAGAAGTGATTGAGCTTAAAGCCAAATATCAGCCGTCTAAGCCTATAATTTATGATTCATGGTTCACAAGTGTTTCTGCTATAAGGCAGAAACACTTGTGTAAAAAGTGACATGAATAACATTTGTAGGAGTCTTTTAAAAACACCAGGGTAGTATATCATCATGTTCAGTTCACTGAACTCGTCTGAATAGCATTATACACTCACTAAAAATGTTCCGCTCTGAGTGAACACCCCTACAGTGTCCTCTTGGCACGATCCATTACAATAGTAGTAAAATATAATAATGTGGAAAATCAGTAGTCCTCTGGAGAGGTGAGACCGACTGCATCCTCTTTATTTCCAGGTCTGTAAAAGAGTTTGCCATGTCTTTATCCGTACTTGTCAACGTTCAGCACACATGTAGAGCTGAAAGTAAGATCTGCCTCTTGAAGGGAAATGAAATGGGTGAATTCATCTCAGCTGAGGCTGCTGCTGAGTCATGTAGCCAAATGTGGTTATTGTCTGAGCTCCCAGAGTTTCTCTCTGTCTGTAATCTCTTGGCTAGAATCATTTGTGGCCTCTGTGTAAAAATAGGGTTCCTTCAGTGGAGCGAACGCCACATAGATCCTCTTAACTGCACTGATAACTTTATTATTCTAACTTAAAATGTCTTAATCAATCATTTGCTGCTAGAGCTCCCAGTACTCCGACAGGTTTCCCAAACTAGGACAAATGATACAGAATCAGTTTGTGTTTGTTTTGTTTATGCACAGGAGAACAATGCTCGCCAGCTCTTTCACGGTTTCTAGTCTTCATCTATTCTTTAAACATGTTATGCAGTTAGTTAATCCTGCTATGCAGCTAATAAGCTTATACAGTATATCTACAGTTTACCAACATGGTGGGCACATCATGAGGACTGAAAGGAGCCATAAAAGAAAAAAAAAGCATGAAAAATTAATTGACTGATTTCTTTGAATATATTAACTTGCCAGTTTTTCGAAAGACACTTCAACAGCAGAGTAAAAACATGTCATTATTTGTTACACTGCTTTTTAAAAGATTCACTGATTGTGACTGACGTATTCATTCATTGATTGCATACATTTTCCATTTCTGCAATGGCTCCTCTGCACATGTTATACTTTAATATGTATCAGATTTTTCTCCCTCATACTCAAGATGACGGTTTTGGCACCTCTAGACTGGTTCCCACTCCAAACCAGTAGATAAGGGAAGCTCCAGCTCCAGGCTCTCGCCGCCAGCCGGGCATTGCCGTGGTCTCCATGACTGCACAGAGCAGCTCACCTCTAGATGAACCCCGCAGTCCAGCTTTGGTGGTGGGGAGCATGTCCTACAGTACCAAAAACAGAAGTCGAGCATACCCCTGCACCAGTGAACTGTGCAGCAACACCCCCCAGTTAACAAGCCAGCCAGCACGTTCCCTGTTGTCACTTGTTACCAGCTGTCCTCCTGATACGGCTCACGGGCGTGGCCAATTAAACTCGCACTGTTCCCCACACTGGGTCAGGAGTTTAGTGGGTCATCATCACTGTGGTTCTCGCCCAGAGTTATCTAATCCTGCTTCAACCGCTCTGACTGGACCAAACCAGACCAGTCTGTCTTAATAAAGTGGCTTTCAGTAAGTACACTACTTTCATTCATGTTGTAGTGGTGAAAGAAAATAGTCACTGAAATACACAACAGAGACAACTACCACTATTCTTTCACTTCTTTTACCACTTGTAGTAAACAATAGTTGAGTTATTGCTGCTACTACCAATTCTGCTGCAGCAATAGTAGTAGTAGGTGTAGTACAAGGAGTAGTATGAAAGAACTCTGTTATGATATAGCCCTATATAAATAAAATAAAATTGAATAGTAGCACTGTAGTAGTTATTGTTGATACAGCAGCATAAGTAGAAATAGTTGCAATATCACTTGTACTGGTAAAGACAAGAAGTAGCAGTAATTGTAGTGGTAGTAACAACACAGTAATGTTATATTGTCCTCAGGTCTCTCTTGGAAGAAAGATCTCAGTGAGACTACCTGATTAAATAAAGATTAATTTAAAAAGATAACTATCAGAGGCATCAACTCTAATCATGAAAGCTCTTGAATTTTTACCAGCTCTGTTGTTCCTGTCCTGTCTGTGAGCTTGACCTTTCCCCTCAAACACAATCTCCTGAACACGGATGAATTAAATATAAGGTTGCTAGATGGGCATTGTCATCTGAAATCGTTGTATTATGTTTTAGAAATCCTGGAAGTTCGAGTTAGTGACTGACTTATTTAGAAAATCAGAATCATTCAACAAGAACAATAAAAAAATTTAGAAAACCATATTTAGATTTAGTATATAAACATTTTATTATGGTCTATAACAACACTAAATGAATTTGTCAACTATATCTCCTTGTGTATGAACAGATAATGAATGACAATATTGTAAATCACAGCTGTAATAATACAAAATATGTCTGTACAGGAGAAAATATACATGACGGCAAAATACTGTACATTAATAAAGATATCTGCTGTGTTGTAAACAATTCATTACATGTTTATATGCTGCTTAGAAATGCTGAATAAGGGGAATTAAAGAAAGTGTTAACAAAGAAATTGTCATTAAAATAGGAAGTTGTTGTAACAACATGACAGACTGAAGCAACTAAATGGATTTCAGCCATCTTTATTTTTATTATGTACACCTGTTTTCCTACTGTGACATGTCAAAATGTCTAGTGAAAAAGCCTTATCATGCAGAAAACATACAAACTCCACACAAGCAGTGTAAAATAACTTATTGGTGCTGTAAACTATTAACTGATTTAGAAGTACGTGTTTACTTCTGTTTCTGTGTAACTGCTGTGATGTATGTGTGTACATATATATGTATGTGTGTGTGTATGTATGTATGTATATGTTTATGCATGTTGTGCACTTTCAAGGTATCTCAAGGTATCCTTTCAAGCACTTTCAAGGTATCCCAAGGTATGTATGTATATATGTGTGTATGTGTGTGTGTATGTATGTGTGTGTTTATGCATGTATATGCACTTTCAAGGTATCCCAAGGTATCCTTTCAAGCACTTTCAATGTATCCTTTCAAGCACCTTCAAGGTATCCCAAGGTATATGTATGTATGCACTTTCAAGGTATCCCAAGGTATCCTTTCAAGCACTTTCAAGGTATCTCAAGGTATCCTTTCAAGCACTTCCAAGGTATACCAAGGTATATGTATGTATGCACTTTCAAAGTATCCCAAGGTATCCTTTCAAGCACTTTCAAGGTATCCTTTCAAGCACTTTCAAAGTATCCTTTCAAGCACTTTCAAGGTATCCCAAGTTATGTGTATATGTATGTATGTGTGTGTATATGGATTTATGTATGTGTGTTTTTATGCATGCATATGCACTTTCAAGGTATCTCAAGGTATCCTTTCAAGCACTTTCAAGGTATCCCAAGGTATGTGTATATGTATGTATGTGTGTGTATATGGATGTATGTATGTGTGTTTTATGCATGTATATGCACTTTCAAGGTATCTCAAGGTATCCTTTCAAGCACTTTCAAGGTATCCCAAGGTATCCTTTCAAGCACTTTCAATGTATCCCAAGGTATCCTTTCAAGCACTTTCAAGGTATCCTTTCAAAGTATCCCAAGGTATCCTTTCAAGGTATCCCAAGGTATGCTTTCAAGTACTTTCAAGGTATCCTTTCAAGCACTTTCAAGGGAGTATAAAAATAAACTCATCTGAAAAGTATCATCGGAAAGATGAGAAGCTATGCTGCGGTATAAATCTTATGTTTGTGGTGTTCTAAATGTGCACACGACAGCGAGTTAGAAATGTGAGGGGAAAAGAGAGAGTCGAGATTTTCTTCTTAAAATTGTAATGGATCCTTATAGAGAGCTTGCCGGTACTTTTGATCAATTAAGGTACACAGTGCAAAAACCATATGTGCTATGATTTAAATGGTTCCATTTTCTGAAACTAGACAGATGTGTCTACGTTTCGAGGGCCAATTATGTATGAGGAGTGAAAATTGTGGACGTGAGAGCAGTTGTGCAAGAAAGATTTGAGACGATTTCAGAGGAGCCTGTCACTCTATGCACTCTAGCCCGGCCAGAATAAAGGCAAGAATCTGAGAGAATTATTTTTAGAATTCTGAGCCACACTGCCACCCCTGGGCCTGATTTTCTGATGTACTTTGCGCACCTCTAGCGGCAACGGTGCAGGAGTTGAAACTCCGCAAAATTGTGGCGGAAGAATAATAATAAAAACCGGTTAGAGTAATTTCTCCCTGAATTGCCTTTGATGTCTTTGATCTCTGGGTCCTGGGCGAATAGCATAGTGTGCCTTGTGCTACTGCAGTTCAGGCACACAATGACTTAAAATAAGCCACAATCAAATCTGCGTCATCAGGACTGTGTGGATGGGGTTTAATCACATGTGACTTACATTGGAAAACAAGTGTAAGCAAACCACCGCACCAAATGTCAGATTCTGATTCAAATGTTGCTAAATCCTGCGCCGACGTACGTTTTTCCGCCCAAAGCAAACCAGCGAGAAGAGCACAGATTCACCAGCACAGATAGGAGAATCTCCAATGAGAAATAACCAAAACTGTTTTAAACTTTGGCAGAAAATCACGTGTTCGTATAGGAACCCTATCGCTCACTGACAGAGACCTTTTAAATCCTTCAACTGAAACTTGGCAGAATTACGCGTTTCACCTGATAGGTGGGGATTCGTGTGTTTCCATCAGTCGGACTCAAGAGTGACATTCTCTTCTCTCCACACTGTATTGAAGCGTTTGAGGCGTTCAGTGTAAGCATAGATAATGATGTGCATGGCTGACAGCGGCGGAAGGGGACAATACAGGACATGCAGCAGACAATGGGCTGTCTGTGCTGTTGTGTTCAGGAAGAGGCCTGTTTCGCTCTGATGTGGTGAGCTGCAGTACCTGCGACACAAACCGAGTTCCTGTGTTGAGTGTATGATGTCTGGTGCACGTGGCAGGCTGATGAGTGACATGGGCACACACACACACACACACACTCTCAGATACTTGCCAGCTCTGTCGACATGAGTCCTGACAGGCTTGCCGTTGGCCTTCAGCGTAGGAGTGAGAGGTGATTATGCAGTCATGTTGGTCTTGCGACTTACTGCCTGAAAAGTTTTCTATAATGTGGGATGTTTTTATTCATGTGTGCGTGCACAGAAGATGGGTACGCAGCCTGAGATAGTGAGACAGTGAGTTTTATTTCTGAATGCGGCGACAAAGAAGGAATAAGAAAACGAGCCAGAAAACAATAGATAATATTGAGCTGCAAAGTCTTTGTTCACATTGTGCTGTGGATGGCGGTTTCTGAGTGATTGTCACCTTTCGTGCAGAAAATGGCAGATGCTCCATGCTTGATTATGTCTCTAAATGAAATACAAATCTTAAATCCCTGTTGTGCTCTTTGCTCAAGTAAAGAAAGCTTGCTTTATCTCTCGGCTCCTCCTCTGAAGCGCTTTCTCTTTGCCCATCAAAACCCCAAAGTGAATTATGATTTTTTTTCTTCTTCTTAAAGGGAAGCAGTGGGGCGAACGCCTGCCTGGCTGAATTTCCATATAGATAGACGAGCACATTAAACTTGTCTATCTGCAAGCTCACTGTCCATTCTTCCTCTTATTACATTTTGATGGAGAGATGGCCATTTCATCTACATCATCAACCGCCAACACCCCCTTTACTCCTACCAACTCTCTCTCTGTGTCATGTTTCTATCTGCTCCAGACACTTGATTGGTTCTGAACCAGTGTTGACCTCATAAAGAGGAACCCGCGCTTAGATTTCCTGCCATGGTTTGTTGTGTTCATTTGTAATCTTGAGGTTATTGCTCAATCCGGTCTCTTCTTCCTCATGTAATAGCTACAGTTCTTGATTCCTCAGTGGGGAGGGGGAAAAAAGGGGAAGTAGAAGAAGGAGGTGGAGGAAAAAAAAAAAGACAGCTCCTCATCATGGTGCCTCCAGGCTTACATGTAAATTAAAACGCAATTAAAAACAGGCAAATAAGCTGTTCCCGGGAGATGGGGAAGGGAAGAGGGAGGGGAGAGGAGTGAAGTGAGGAAAAGGGCTCTCAGGATAAGGGCCTGCGTCACTCATCATTAGCATGGCATTAGACTGAAGGGAGCTAAATCTGAACACCGGGTCAAAGGCACATTTAGCAGGAGGTGCTACTGCGAGGTCTCCACGCCGATGAGAGTAAGCACACCATCCTGGGCAGAGGGAACCCACTCTGCCTCGGCTCAGAGAGAAATCCACGCAATTATTCAGTGGATTATTCAGCTATTGTTCTCTGAGGCGTACCATTGTGCGCTTGCTGTTGTGGTTCATGTACAAGCTCACTATTGTGATTTCCTGCACAAAGCTGTGGAGTATCTGTCATTGATGGCAGTGGGCATACAGTAGCACTGTGCTGCATGCAAGAGCTCAGCGGTCAAACAGCCACGCTGTCCTTCTTGCCTCCCATCACGCTGCAGCTCAATAATGTATCGACAAGTTGGGTATTTGGCTGCATTCTGCCAGAATTCCACTGCACCACCTCCTTCTTCCTCCCCTGGCCTCGGCCCTCACCCTTACCACCCCCCTGTAAGCCTGGTGCTCTGTGTATAGGCCCCCCTTCCTCCTCTTCTCTCTCTCTCACAAGCTCCCTGCACTCCCCACCTCCTGCTAAGGCTCTTGGGTATGAGGGGGATCAATGGGGGTAGCGTACGGTGGTGGTGGTTGTGGTGTGTGTGTGGTGTGTCTGTGGTGTGTGTGTGGTGGTGGTGGGGGTTTGAACCCCACACGATGGCAGCCTTGCAGGCAAAGCTGGCGGTAGGGCGGAGGGAGGGAGAGGAGAGCCCACCCTGGCAGAGGAGCACCCCTCTCTGCAGACCTGTCGCCTTGGTGCAACAATGGCCGTGACAATGACACTGGACGAGGAATTTCCGCTGCCCCCCCCCACACACACACCTCCCCACCCCATATTCAGAGTGCATTAAAATCTGCAGCGCCAAGATGAATGACCTCCTAATAGCTTTCATTTGTTACAATTATCATGATTAAATATACAGTATGTCAGGGGCAGACAAAGGAAACGGGAGATTTCTGTGTTAGCACCTGAAGCAGAAGAAGGGGACGCAGGCACTGCAAACGGAGAGCTTTTGTTTCAGCGTAATTAGCCTGAATAGACTTGTATATTGTAATCATACAGCATATTTACAGTAGCTAATTAAAGAGCTTCTATTTCAGTAAATTGGTGTGTCTCCGTCTGGTGTTTTCAGCAACAGTGTGAACCTTGGTTCTTGTTGTCTCCTGGCCATTAGCGTGCATGTTTCATGTGTATGTCCTTGCTACATCAGGCTGTTTGACAGTGGAGCTTAATGACCACCCGCTGAGCGCCGTGAGAATGGCTGTAGGGCCCTCTTAGCATTTTTGTAATGCCCCCCCTCCCTTCTTCTCTTCTAAACCCTGTCCTTGCATTCTGTCCCTTAAACCAATCAACTCTTTTCTTCCTCATCGCTTCTGTGGAGGAATGAATCGGACGCTTGTTTATGGCCGACGCAGAGCTCTTTCTTCCTTTCCTCTCCTCCTGTCTCCTTTTTTTTGACCCTCTCATCCCTCTTTCCACCACACCTTTTTAATTTCTCTTGCCACCCCCCCCCCCCATCAATCATACTTTCCCAGCTTCCCCCTTCCCTCCTCCTTTCCCCTCATCTCTCCATTCCCTCAGCTGGCACTCCTGGCACAGTGGGTGGCGGGTGCCAAGGAGGGGAGGCCTCCTGGCTTCCCAATGAGCCACCATTTTGTGGCTCACTTCTCTAGCAAGCCAGCTGTGTGTGTGTGTGTGTGTGTGTGTGTGTGTGTGTGTAAGAAAGCGGGAGAGTGAAGAAAGAAATCGGTGTTGCAATGAAGAAAGAAGAAGGAAGGTCACAAGGCTGATCTCCCTGTGCTTCCTGCTGAGACTGGACCAGAGATCAGGACTTAGCCTGACCCTGCCCTCCTACAGAAAAACATTTACACCCACATAAATATACTCCACGGACATTCTTTCATGTGCTCATAATCACTCCATTTCCACTCCTTCACTGTGTAGAAATCACTCTCAAATCTATCATACAACCTCCTTCAAACTCACAGAAAAGGTTGCAACGTTAAAGTGACTATATTTCCCGCTTTTACACGTCTCAAAGAAATATATTTTCTCTTTCCAATGTGTTATTACATAAAGCAGTGGCACACAGGAGAACAGCCTTGATGTCGAAATGAAATGACGCCATAGGTTGTTTGAGAAGAGTCCCTTCAAACAGGAGATAAAAAACAGACTGGCTGACCCTGAGTTTATCCTCATGTTTTAGATAACAGCTCGTTTGACCTTGACAGGCTGCAGCAAGGACAAAATAAACGTTGAATGGTTTCTACAAAGCATTAAAAAAAAAAAGAAAAGCCTACAAATTTGAATTCCAGAATGCATCAGACAAGGACGGTTTTGAAAGGTTATACAAACAACATTTACAAAGTAGACTGCTTCTCTGTGTTTGGTGTTCTTTAGGGGCATTTCCACATCGCAGATAACTTCAGAAAAACGGGAAGAAATGCCTCAGAAGCGTCTCTGCGCTGTTAAATTCGGAATCGAACCGTTTTCGCAGCTATTTCACAACCAAAATGACCTGATCGGCAGCGGTCGATTTCGATCAGCGACCCTTGTTAATTTAGTTTATTTATTTATTCTTTTTTTTTTTTTGCGTGTGTGTCTTGTGTTTTTATTTATTTTATTTACCTGCGGCGTTTGCATTTAGCTGTCGGCAATCGAAACCCTCAGGAAAAAAACAGGTTGACTTTTATCAGCATCCTGCACACGTAAAAAGTCACAGGTGAACAAGCGCGACGGGGACGCGGATTCACCTGAGCGCGTCCCTGAGACCCGGGACCAGCGACTCTGCGCACATTCACATTTACAGGAGGAGAGACTGCAGCCAAGACACATAACTTTGTGCTTCAAAAGACTTGGGTCTGGACGGGATTGCCAGTGTGGATCTCTCACACACACACACACACACACACACACACACACACACACACACGCACACGCACACACAGCTCTTGAGCAAACCAATTTCAGAGAGACCTAAATAATATTTTTAAAGCGCGAACGAAAGGTTTCTAATTCCTCAAAGCTTCATGCTTGATGTGCAACCTGAGTGCTGTTTCATTAAGACCCCCACCCCCGCCGACCCCACCCCACTGTCTGTCTGTGTGCTGGTGACACTGTTGCCACATCATTGAAGACCACGTCGTTTGTGAGTATTACCAAATGCACTCCGGCTCAGATCCCCGGCAGGCTGAGTCAGAGGGTCTTCTGCAGGATCATCTCGTGCCTTGACGCAGACTCCAGGCGTCCTCCTCGTCAGTGCAGCACACTGGTGCATAATTAGTATTTTGGGTACCTGGTGAGGAAACAGTGGATCCCTCCACACTCAACAATGTGCTCTGTGGAAGCTCTCACACCTCAAGTGATTTGAATGTGGGTTTTTTTATTTCGATTCGATAAGATTCGAAGGCAAAACGATGTTTGAGGACAGGGCAGCAGCTCCTTCGTGCCCATTTTTAAAAATGTTTTTTGTTTTTTTTTAATCAGGGGCTCTTTTGTTTGTCACAAACTTAAAATGTTCTCTCTCTCTCTCTCTCTCTCTCTCTCTCTCTCTGTGTGTTTCTCTCCGTCTCTCTCTCCTTTCGTGCTGTTGCTAGGGAAGCAGGGCGTATGCGCTCCCCGAAGGGCGCAGGGAAAAAGCAGGAATCGGGCGAAAACTCGCGCTTTTAATCGAGCGTATTTGCGGCAGGCAGAGCCCCCCCCCCTCCTGCGCCCGATTCGAGGCGAAAACTCGGGAATTAATGAGAGTAAAGCGCGGTATTGTGGCGCTTTTGGTCCATTGCCTTATATGGCAGGGCAGAGATGCACCGTGCCTGTGTTTAATAGGCTGCTGCCGAGGCTCCTCTTTAACCCTCGCGCTGCTGAATTATTTTTAGGGCAAGAAAAGCTCCGGGTTTTCAGCTTGTTTGAACTCCCCCTTTTGGCGACACACTCAAAGCGTATCGCGCCTCTGCGTCCGCAGCCGCGCGCGCAAATCGCACATTTTACGCGCAGAAACACCTATTTGAGTCACGCACGCGCCTTTTCGCTCCTGTTTCCAATTAAGAGCCCAGCGAATCCCGCGGATTGACACTTAGGCACACGGCCGCTGGCGACGTGGTTTATATGCTTTTGGATTGAAATAGCCGGGATGCAGATGTAGACGCGCCTCGGCCATTAGAACCAATAAACAGGCTGCGGCGCTGATGGGAAGGAGAAACCAGCACAGCGCTCCGGCAGTGAAGGAGTTTACCATTAAAAAGTTGCTACAGGTGAAGGGCTGCACAGCAACCTCTGCTGCGTGTCACATTAATGGCAGTTGAGCCCCAGAGGACATGGCACTGGTAGAGAGTGTGTGTGTGTGTGACCTATATTTGCAGCCCTGTTGGCGGATCGAACTGGAAGCCACCGCCTGCACATGTACAACTGTGCTGTTTTTAAGGGGGATCGGAAATAAAAGGGGAACTTGTGTTTCATCAGTGCGCCAGCCTTTGGTGGCACGGTGCTGTCACCGTCACGCCCAGAACACTCTCCTCGTCAGTGTGGCCTATTGTTGCAAAACTCTCTGGCAAAGCTGGCTGATGTGGATATTTCGAAGATAGCTGTGCGCAGACAAAGCTGCTAATTTCAGCCCCCCCAGGTGCAGTTCTGCAGCCTGGTGAGACCGGCTGCTTATTTCTACGCTGGGCTCATTTTTTTTAATATGAAGGCATCTATCGATTAACATCCACACATTATGATGTGTGGGCTCCTTGAATAAAACTCAACCGCTCAAAGTGGGGGGGGGGGGGGGGGGGGGGGGGGGGGGGGGGGGGGGGGGGGGGGGGGGGGGGGGGGGGGGGGGGGGGGGGGGGGGGGGGGGGGGGGGGGGG
>JAVQJF010045456.1:0-17078 GCA_036023855.1 Gadopsis marmoratus | reverse complement strand
TGAAAGGATCTGATGGTGTGTTTAATGGGGGGGAGCAGTGTGTCTGTCTGTCTGTGTCTGTCTGTCTGTCTGTCTGTCTGTGTCTGTCTGTCTGTCTGTCTGTCTGTCTGTCTGTCTGTGTCTGTCTGTCTGTCTGTCTGTGTCTGTCTGTCTGTGTCTGTCTGTGTCTGTCTGTCTGTCTGTCTGTCTGTCTGTCTGTCTGTGTCTGTCTGTCTGTCTGTGTCTGTCTGTCTGTGTCTGTCTGTCTGTGTGTGTGGTCTGTTACATACTAAATGCATGAAGGTAAATGAGGTGCATTTAGGGTGTTTAGGGTGTTAATGGTTCAAGTATAAATGTGTATTATATGCAGGGCTCACTGTGTGTGAGGGACATGTTTCATATATTATATTATATATATTTATATGTTATATTGTTGGTGGAGTGTTTGTACGTGCGGTCTGGTTCATTATGAAGCGTTACACGTCGCTTCACTCAAACTTCTTTTAGCAGCTGCGGAAATTAAATTGTGAAACCTTTTTGATTGACAGCTTCTCTTGGATTCACCTACAGTGTGAAACCAACAGTTGAACCTGACAAACACTGAGCCTGATCAGGCAACACCTGTCACACCTGTCAGTGTGTGTGTGCGACGGCAGATTGATCACACAGTGTAAAAACTATGAACGGTGTCGATGTTGTTAATGTTAATTTATTCTTCAGAAGTGACGAAGCTGCTCCTGCTGAGGCAGCGATACGGAGGATTATTAACGACAGGAAGAACTAAACACGGCCGGTTCAGTTTTTCTGCCAGTTAATTTCTGAATTCGTCGTTGAAAATATAAAATGTCAACAAATACTATAAAATGCCTCCAGAACCTGGACTGTCAGGTTAAAACACCTGACTGTACGTGAACCTGGTCTTCCAGAAACTTGCTGAACCCTGCAGCAGGTTTCAGGCGTCCCTCCTGGCGATGAGGAAACGACTGACGCCGTCTCTGAAATATTCTCTCTGTGCTGTCAGAGTCGAGGTTGAGCAACACATGGTTTCGATGGGCCCGCATCAGATTTCCGATCCTCATCCAGAACCTCGTCCTTCCCAGGAAACACGGCTGGCGAGCGTGAACCTTTGGACGAGTGATTTACATACCTCCTCCAGCTCCGAGCCCAGTTGGCGAGGGCTCCGGTGTCATCGCGAGGGCCGGGCCCGGGGCTTTTCCTGTCTGAGATGACTTACAGCCCCCCGTCAGTCCTGACACACACACTGCAGCAGTATCACAATGACATCACCACCACACAGGAAACGGTCTAAGTCTTTAACGTTTAGGAGTGCAGATGTACGGAGAGCAGCAGCGTCATAATGTCACTTAGCTGCAGTCCTCGCCCAAACCAAACACACCTGCTGTACCACCTCTTCCTCCGACTGATTACTAAATATTTCAACTATTCACAAAGAAAAACATCAGCAGCTCTGAGCTGTAAAACCAAAGGATCTTTCTGGGCTTCTCCCCTCCTGTATGTCTCAGCAGCATCTCTGTCCCTCAGAGGTGAAAACAATGACTCAATCCCTAAATGTGCTCTTTTCAGCTTCGTCATGAAGAAGACCAACGAAGGAGAAAAACATTTTCACTCATAAACTGGAACCTGGAAGCGTCAGGAGCTCCTGAACACACCATTAGGTTTGACCTTCAGGTGCTCTGAAGGACACACCTGCCGTCCCTCAAAGGATGTGGTCTTCAGCTCTTCTTCTTCGTCTTCTTCTTCTTCTCAGTTAATGTGAGTCGGTTGGTGCTGAGCTGGGTCTGGCAGCTGCAGGGTGGAGTTTGGCCGAGGATGTGTGGACTCAGGGAGGGTTGGAGCTTTTCTTTGGGTGTTTGCCGCTGAAGCCTCCGGCGATGCTCTCCGCTAACGAGCGCTGTGTATTGAAGAAACTGCCTTCACAACTCATCAAGGTTGGTGCTGACGGTGGAGGGAAAGTTAATTGTGCCTGTAACAGAGCCTCAGCAGGCCGAACGCTGCTAACACCCCCACCCCAACCATCCACCCCACCCCCGTCTCTGCTGCAGACTCTGATACTGGACTGTTCTGGTCCTGTAGGATGGAAACCAGACTTCCTGCTCAGGACTGCAGGCCTGATAAAGACCACTGCTGACCTTCAGACTTTAAAAAGCACTTATCACACTTTGTCTTTCGCAGAGGACGGAGACGCTTCAGTAGCTGCAGGTCTGCTGAAGGACCCGGGTTTTATCTGTCCTGGCCTGTTGATGGTCTGAGCTGCTCTTTGATGGTCCTGGGTTAGAACGGTATCATGTAAACACTGGTTCTCCTTCTGAGACTCTCGCATTGATCATCGACCTTGAACACATTCCTGCACAGTAACAGTCTTTACAACAGGAGGAAGCTTTGTTGAAACGCAAGTTTGTCAAAGTTTGACATTTCTTTAAATCCCCAAAGACCTCTTCTGTCCTGGTTCCAGACCTCAGAGTCGCCGCCCACATGGATTCAAACAAGTCTGGCGTTGTGCTCTTCGTTTTTCCAACAGGAAATGGCCGTCAATCGAGCCAATCAGCACTTTATCGACGCAGCTGTGAGTCGACTTACAGGAACAACAACTCTTAAATCAACATGTTTCTTTGATCAACGGGACAAAGATTTCTGCTCCTAACAGCCTCGATCTCATTCATCACCGTTACCTGTTGTACAGAGTTACAGACCCTATCAGGTTCCCTGGTCTTGACTGCCTGTTAGAACCTTTCTGGACTTCCTGACCCTTTGTTACCCTTCATGCTTGTGGGAAAAAAGGCAGAGAGACGAAACATCAATTCAAATATCCATTCGAATGAAGCGCAAATTGTAACCAAATATTCACTGTGGACCGACTGGATTTAATCCAGGTTGATCTGGATCTTAAATCCCGTTCAGATGGGATAAACATTACAGAGGGGGATGGGGGGGCGTCACCCACAGACGGACCAGAGCAGGTGATGTTAAAGTCACCTCACCTGGAGACAGACACAGTGTGAAGGGGCTCGGCCTCACATTGTGTTTCAGGTTTTGCCTGTTAAACACAATATTTTGAACGTTTTCAAAGACGAGAGCAGTTTGACTGCACAGACGTTGATGCTGCAGATGTCATCAGTTCATAAAAACTCTACATGGATACGGATGGAAGCATAATAATTAATCTAGAATATTGAGCGCACAAATAAAAGAAGTTGAAGCAGCACAGTCCATCTGTAAAGTTGTGGTTTTACAGATGGATTCCTGACTGTCAACACAAACCTCCATCTAAACCCTCCTGAATCATCTCGTCCATACGAACCTTCACGTCTTCATCCCGGCTGATGTGTTTACCTGCTGCCGAGCGCTCGCTCCGACTGACGGATCGCTGCTTTGGCTCCGAGCTGCGCTGATTGATTCACATGAGCTCGACTCCAAACGTCAATCAGAGCTCCGTCTTCACGATCCACCGCCAACAGTTTCATCATTAACTGTAATCTTTGGAGGTCGGTTGGAGAATATTTCTGCCGGATGAACGATGCTGGAAACGTTTAAGAACCTCGAGATGACTGAAGACTTCCGCCTCCTCTAGTCACGTCCTTCTGCTGCTTCACTGACGATTTCCATTTTGGAGACTTTCCCTCGCCGACATTTATCTGACAGCTGGAGCTACTGTAGACGTTCAGCTTTATCATTCAACCTTTATTCAGCTGCCTTGTTTCAAAACCATGAAAATCCCCAAAACTGGACAAACAAGTGTAGGGCCACAGCCCATCCAATCGACAAGGACATGAAACCTTTTCACCGTTAACAAAATAACTTTAAAACTTTAAGCACAGACAACAAAGTCCAGTAAAGTTAAAGTTTTAATGAGCTGAAGGATTTGAGTTGTTCCTCTTTGAAATCTGACACTTTTGGTTTAACTGACATTTCAACTACTTTCAGCAGCTCGACTGCCATCAGGCTGTATTGAAATTAAAATGAACACTTCAACTACTTTCACTTCAAAAGCCACTTCACAGGGTTTCTGCAGGTAGGTGCTGATTATTGGTTCCATGTTGGGGCTTTATTGTAGTTTGTTAGTGTGATCAATACAGATTTTACAGAAGTTAATGCAACTTTAAAAAACTAATGTTTACATCACAATCCAACCAATTTTTAAGACCTGTCAATCGAGGCCTAAAATTCAGATGATTGTATTTCAGATGTTCTAAGGACAGAAACATCACACACGCAAACAATTAACAAATAACGTAAAAACACCAGACCTGTGACGGCTCAGAGTTCAAGCCAAATGTAATCTTTATTAGACTGTTTCTGTACAAAAAGCACTGGATCACAGGAAAAACCAAACCAAAAGAACCAAAAACATGCATCTATTTACAGCATGGCCAGAGACGGAAAGGAAAAAGCCGGGGGTGTCGCCCCGTCTGTATTCTAAAGACATTAATTAAACATTGTGCTTTGATATACTTTGATGATATATTTCATATTTCACAAAGATGCAGTACCTCTGCCCTCTTTCACATTGAAGTAAAACATCGAAAAAAGTATACTTTGCAGTTTTTAAAACCAGGACAGTGAGAAGCAAACAATCTACAACTGTGACCAAAACAAAAGTGAATTCATTTCAGCAAACTGTTGGAAAAGTGGTTCATGTTGGAGTGAATGTCAGTGCGAGTTGTGACCGTTCGCTCTGCAGGCTGGGTTTCATTAGCTTCATTTAAAAAATGGCTTTTCCCAAAGACACTGGACAGATGTTCAGCCAGACGCCAGCACGATGGCGTCCGGGCGACGCTGTCAGTGACTGCAGGTTTCTGTCGGTCCTGCTGGATTTGCATAAAGTCAAAAGTTTAATCCGTCCAACTTCAGATTCCTGCCCTCACCTCTGAGTTTATTTCCAAAGAAAAGTTTTGTTTTCAGGAGTTAAAGGGATGTTAGATGGTTCTTAGTTGTTCTTTAATGTAAACTGCAAGAAAAGGAGACGCTTTCTTGTAATTATCACAATGAGACTTTTCACCTGACGATGAAATACAGGTCTCGTCACTGTAAGATGGATTCATTTAAATGAAAGCTAATAAATTTGTGCGACAGATTTTATAATAGTGAGATCCTGATTTTGTAAATGTAGTTTTTGTAATTTCTCAAATCGAAGAGTTCCCTGCTGATTGAGAAACGCATATTTCAAGATGGTTTTCACGTAAATTTGGGAAACAAAACACGTAGTTGTCAGAACTGCGAGGTAAGTTTGAGATATGTGAGATGGTTTTCTCATAAATTTGGGATTCGAATCTCGTAATTGTGAGATACTGTTCTTGTTGATGTACCGTAGTTTTCTCTGTCCTGATATATGATCTGTAATAATGAAACACTGAGGATTTCTTCTAATTATTAGATTCAGAACTTTCATGTGTTTTGATTGTAACGTCTTGCGATTATTAGAAGTTAAATTATAATTACAACAGATGACGTCTCCATTTATTTTTCATTTTCCTGAACGAGGTGCGCTTCTGCAGTAAACGCCGGATTGTGTTGCAGTACCTTCCTTTGTGAATCAGGGGCGCTGTGTGACGCTACAACAAAAGAGTTGAGTTTTAAGGTTTTCCACTGAAACCAACAGGTGTTGCTAATGAAAGGCTAACCGCTAACGCAGCTTTCTCAGTCTGAAATCAGCGATATTGCGAACTTTGTTTTTTTGGATCCTGAGGGACAAACGTTCGGTGCAAAAACACAAAGATTCTCCCAGTTTGACTGCTGAACGTCTCGTCCAACGAAACAAATCACAAACAATCAACGGCCATTTTTACGGAACTAAAAGCTTAGTTATGACATTTGTAAGGCATCAAACACGACTTTTTGTTCTTGTGACTTTCCAGACTTTTCCACAGCGGCGTGGAAGACGAGCTTGCGTCACAGAACAGGGACACAGTTGCATAAGTGTAAATGATCCGGATTGTGTGCAACGACGAGAACAGCACCATCAACAACAACACCAACATCGATGGAAGGTTCCTTGAGATCAGTGACTCAAAAACTCATTTTCGGAGTGGTTTTAAAATCTGCTGCCTGTTTTTAAATCGTACAATCATTCTCACCAAAAAACACAAAGACTAGGATCGGGTTTAATATTAAGATGGATAAAATATTGTCGTCTAAACACCGAAACCAAGAGACACGCTTGGTCCAAAAGTAAGAGTGGAGGAATATTATGACGATATAAGCTTCTGAAATATAAAACTTTCACATGACAAGGATTTTTGCCTTTTTCAGAAAAACATATCGGTGCATATCGTTGTAGCTTTCACCTTTTTTTTTTTGAACTTTTAGCATTTTTTTCTTTTTTGCTAAGATGCGTTGTTCTTATTAAGTGCCCCAACAAAAATAGTGCATTAAGAAATAACCATGATTATACATTTCACAATAATACACAAAGGACGAGAAGAACCAGGGGAAACACAAATGATGCTGTTTACAAAAAGTTAAATATCGTATCGGAAAAGCATTTTTGTACAAAAGTGATTTCAGCCTTTTTTCCGTCCTGCTTTCAAAAACAGAGCGACCATGTCGTGACATTTTTTTGTTTTTACAAAAGGGTTAATTCCTCTCACTTGTTCACTCTTTTTACAATATCTAAAAGGTATTAAGACATCAAATGTGTTGACATATATATTTGAGACTATCATTCAGGCCTAAATCACAAAAGGAACTCCCCAAAACATACTTTATAAATACATATAAAATCAGCACAATCAGAAGAATAACAAGAAGATCTGGTACCTAAATGTGATTAAAACTGCTGCAAGCTTTTCCTGCTTAAAATCTACGACTCAACACACCCGCAAAACAGAACTATTGTACTGTTTAAAGATGAGACATCCAAATAAAAGAAACAGAAGATGAAAATAAAATTAAAACCCACGGGCTGCGTCGACTTTCTTCAGACTGTAACTTTTGCTCTGCAGGACGTTTGTTCCATCTTTCGCTTAGAAAATTACTGCATTTCCCTCCTTTTTAGAATATGAGACACAAACATTGTTAAAAGCTATGGTACAGAAAGCAAAACGCTACAAGACGTGATATTTGATCGGGAGTCTGCTCCTCTGGGGCTTGTGGGAAGAGGGGGATTCTGGGGTTTCTGATTGAAAACCCAGCAAATCCAGAAACCGTCTGACGGTTTTTCCAGATCTGAATAAAGTTTTGAAGAGTTGGATTTTTCCCGGTTTCTGACTGGGGGCGGGGTCAGTGTCCCCGGAGAGGTGCTGATCCCGCGGGAACCACTGAAGGAACATTTACTAAAGAGACGAAGTGCAGCTCGCTGAAATCACATTTTAACTGAATAAAGTTAAAGTCGCACCGCTGCTTATTGTTGCACATCAGAAAGTGCAAAATGAAAAGTTGGAACGTCACAGCTAAAATCCCAAATCTATGGCATTATTGTTTCTTCCAGTCATTTACAGGGACGCTGCACCTCCATCACCTCTGTAAATGTTCCACTTTTAGTCAAAAGACTAATTTTGAACCTTGAGACTACAGGACAGGATCTGCTGTACATTATCCAACAATAATGCATCTTTGACAGAAAACAATGCAGACTTAATGCTCAACACATGAGTCTGACTATTGATTTCATGTGATTGGAAATAGAGAAAGAATTTTACTAAAAGACAGCTAGAGCTTTTAAATCGAACCCTGATCGAACGTTATTGGCTCATCAGCGAGCTCGGACTCGGGGATGTTGCCGCGGTGACCAGAAGCTCGCGGTGGACACGCCTCCTTCCTGTCTCACAGTGCTTCAGACTGATCTGACCTTGGCCGTGACCTTTGACCTCCTCTGAGGCGGAGCAGTCTGAGAAGACATTTCCTGTTTGGGGGTGTCCGACTGTAACGGTCTGCGAACACGAAGATGTCGACGGGCGGCACTGCTGCTGCAGTGATGCATTCTGGGTCAGTCAGGGTCGCTCGGTCTGGGGGATGATGGGAAGGAGTTTTTGTTGTTGCTGTGGTGTTTCAGGTGGGTGGGGCCAACAGCACTGGGAGGTTCGGGGGGGGGGTCTGACGGTATCTGGTGGGGAGTCCTCCTCACATGGGCGGCACGATGAGACCTGCCATCGCTGCAAGACGACACAAACAGATTCAGTTACATTCAAACTGAGGAACAAACGCAGTCGGGAAGTCGGGATGTTTCTGAAACGTCGCAGAGGAACCGACAGGACGCGTCCTAACAGAGAAACACTGCAGGTGGACGTGTTCTGAAAACAAGCATCGTGTGTTTGCAGGTTTTACCTCCTACATGTGTTTCCTGTCGTCCTGGTTTTCACATCAGATAACAGACTCACAGGAGGTGTAACATTACTGTCGGTTGTTCAGTTGTTCTTCAAACGAGTGGAACGTCGTCAGAGTAAGAGAGCCTGTTTGCTCGCCGTCAGCGTGATGTCATGACCCTTTAGCTTCCCGCTGATCACATACTGACTGTGGTTAAACCTCCAGGAAACGGCTGCTGCACTACAGTCATCACAACTTTAAATCTATGAAAACTATTTAAAACCTGTTTCTAATCAAATGTAATTGTTTCAGTTTGATTTTACTTGTGTGGAGAAAATCAACCTTTCAGGTTTAACAACAGGTCAAACTGACATGATGAGCAATTATTAGCAGTGAAAACATGAATAAAAAGTGGAATGTGGAAAGAACCCTGGAGCGCTGCTTGATGTGATGCCTTATTGGCCAATAAAACAGAAGTAAGTCTCCACGTTAGCAGCAGGTGTGAGCAGGTGAGCTGTCTGAGCTGCTTCACCTGCACTTTATCTGGGATTTGTTGTGAAACAGGTTGAATTCTTAGACTCAGTTTAAACTTTAGACATTTCTTCATGTTCTTCCCTAAAAGTGCCAGCAGTTATGGATCAACTTTGACCTTCAGAAGCGGGACTCCGTGATTATCTCTACAGTGACGCTGGACGTCTGTCTGTGTGTCCAGGTGGGACATGGACGAGGAGGACAGCAGAGGACGGGGGTGCTGACAGGCGGGAGGGGGGGTGGGATGCTCACCCTGGAGGTTGCCGTTGGTGGTGGTGCAGGTGGGGGGCGGGGAGGTCTGTGGCCGCACGACAGGGGCGAAGGCGCTCTTCTGTTTGACTGCAGAAACCATATGGACAGGAGAGAATGAATAAGGGCCTATGGGAGCAGAGGAAGAGAGAGGAGGAGGTGAGGAAGACGAGGGAAGCAGGAGGAGGAGGAGGAGGTGACGGTATCGAGCAGGCAAACGGACAGAGGAGCTGATCGCATGGAGGTGAATCATGCAGGAGGGGGGGGGTGATGAGGAGGATGAGGAGGGGGATGGATCCCGAGGTCTGACGGACAAACATGCTCCGAACACAAACAGCTGCACATCTGGCAAAGTTGATCCATAACTTTAAGGACTTTTATTGTGAAAACCAACCTGAGAGCAGCAGCTTCATCCACACACACCTGTGCAGCGTGTGTGTGTGCGTGTGCGCGTGTGTGAGTTCTCGTTTTCTAATAAACCCATCTGTGTTCTCCTCATGTCCTCGTCTTTTGGGTTCTACATCTGATTCTGGTTCAGATTAAAAGGACTCTCTGTGTGTGGTTAGCTTAGCTTAGCATAAAGACTGGAAGCAGGGGGAAACAGCTAGCCTGGCTCTGTTCAGAGGTCAAAGTCCACCGATGAACATGCTGTGTGTTTGTTTGTGGCTTCAGATGGGAAAAACCTTTTACAGAGAATCTAATGTGTTTTTATAAAAACCGGCTTTTTAAGAGTAAAATTCAAGAATTTTCAAGGTACAAAACAACAGAATCCCAGACTCTGGCAGCATTTATCACAACATCTGAAGTTTCCTATAAATTCCAGGAGACATCAAACTAATTTGAGGACGGGATCGTTTCACTTCCAATCTGAAGATTGATTTTGGTTTCTGTGACTGTTGATGATGAAACATCATCTTACGTTTTTCAAGGATTATATTCAAATTAAAGCATATTCCTAACCTTGAAACCATACCCATTAAAATTAAGCATTTTCCAAACTTTCCAGACTCTGTAGGAAGTCTGAACCTGAATATCGAACAGACGTAACAGGAAACACCAGATATAATAATTCTCTCTCCAAAATGATATTTTATTTACTAAGTTAAATGTTGATAGAACAGCTGTTCTGGAGCTTTTGATCACAACACATGATCTTCATTGGCAGATTTGGCCGGTTGTCTTGGAAATGAACATTTTTGACAAGGTTAATTTCAACACATGTCATGTTTCCATGACAACCTGGACACCCCATCTGCTGATGTTCCAAAAGAGCCACTGAAACATTTTAAAGGATTTAGATTTTTCACATTTTCTTTATTATTCAGTGAAATTCTCAATGACATCGTTGACAAAATGTCACCTCGGGTCCATTTAGTAGCTGGAGCTTTCAGCCACATCAGCGTTGTCATGGAAATTAAGATTAATTTCTTCAGATTTGTTTGTCTTGTTTTGAAATTTCAAAGACAACTAGGGAAACTCATCATGTGATGTGACTGAAAGCTTTTCGTAAAGCTGCAGTTTCCAAAGTCAAGAACCGACCTTGAAACTCAAAATCTTTCTATATTTATTTCTTAAAGTCAACCAGGTCATGAAAGATGAGCTCAGTTTTTAATTTCTTCTTTCAACAAAAACTCCAGTTTTTATCTTTCTGAGTTCAGATTCAACAAAACGAGACACAACATGTTAGTCAGGGAGCTTTACGGTGTTGGTAGGTGGACAGGCTAGCTGTTTCCCCCTGCTTCCAGTCTTTATGCTAAGCTAGGCTAACTCCAGCTCTGTACTGAACGCAGACTGACGTCCATCTGAACGTCTGACTCAGAGAAAGAGAAGAAGAAGTTGTTCCTTTCAGAGCGTCCACAGAGTTCATGGACCGGGGTGAGTCTGTAAATGATTCAAGGACAGCGTTTGAAAATGGAAGCGTAAAATGAAACGGGGGAATGTAAATGTGATTTATCGCTTCATGCCAACAACTATCAGTCTGTCCTGGATCGCTGCTTCTTCCTCCTCACATCTCCTCTTTTCTTGGCTCCTTGTCGTTGTTTCTCTTTTTCCAGCAGATATTAATGGATGCGGCCCAAAGCGTGAATGCATGAATGCATGAAGGATGCGGTGGGGTGTTAGTGGGGTTAGTGGGGGGGGGGGTGAGGAGGAGGATGGACAGTGGGACAGTCGGAGGAGGTGAACAATGCGTGGCGGTGTTCAGTCGACACACACACATTCAGACCCTCGGCGGAGGGAAGCTGTAGCTCAGCCAGGCGAGATGTGAGCCCACCTTTTGTTTAGTCGCCAGGGACGACAACATCACCTGGCACGGAGACGCAGTCTGAGCTCGCTACCTTCTAAACGAGTCTCGCTGAGACTCGCTGAGCTCTTTGATACAGACGCCAGAACAATGGAGCGCTCCCCGCGGGCGGGTTTAGACTTTACCGGCCTCCAAAACACACCTGCGCCTTCCAAGCAGCAGCTCCGACTCCAGGCGAGTTAATCAGAGCCGAGCTAAAGTTTCAGAGGAACAACGGAGCCGACTGAAAACTACTGAAGCGTCAACTCGTCTCCTGCAGCGGGAAACGCTTCACCTTTATTCACTTTCATTATTCTGTGCACCACAACTGCGACTGCTCATCACCTGCATCAGCTGAGACCCTCAACGGCAAGACGAGAGGCAACTACTAAATAAATCTAAGTCTTTCATTTTCAGTTTGAGTACTTTGTGTTACAGGTCTCAATATAACATCAGTATCATGAACTAAGACTTCAGCCAGACTGACAGTTTAAATCGGCAGATCTTAACCTTCTTAACACATCGCAGAAATAAACATTTGGGTTAAGGATCCCAATTTTATTTTCAACTACTGCGACCAGGAAATGTGCTGAGCAGAACATTTTACAGTGTAAAAACAAACTTTAGAGTTATTACACTCTAAACATATATTTATATTTCTGCACTTCATTTATTGACTGAGTTACCGATACATCTGTAATGAGCTTAATATCAGTTGATTTATTGGCTTAACGTCTCCATAATCATGTTTATTGATTCTATGATCAGGTAGTTTGACAAAAGTAATCACTTTAATAGCTTTCAGTTGGGTTAACGTTCTTCCCTTCAACATTTCTCATGAACGAATATAATCTAAAGGCTCAAATCAAAATATCACAAACTCAGTCGACTTCTGGGATTTTCAGTGTCACTTCGTTAGTTCAGTCAATCAGCTGGCATTTCAACCCGCTTTCAGTAAATACACTTCAATTAACTATGCCGCCGTAGTGTAGTGGTTATAAGACGTCATCTTTTTATTACCACAAAAAGGCAGGAAATTCCCAAAGAATTATTAAAAAAACAAAGAGCTGGACAGTTTCCAGCACTTTCACTTACTTAACCTTCAATTGTCACATCAACTGCTTTCATATTATACTTCAGCGTGAACTGAAGTGTGTCACGTAAACACTTCAACTGATACTCCAACTGCTTTCAGTGCTTCAACACTTCAGCTCCTTTCAGTGCTTCAACACTTCAGCTCCTTTCAGTGCTTCAACACTTCAACTCCTTTCAGTGCTTCAACACTTCAACTCCTTTCAGTGCTTCAACACTTCAACTCCTTTCAGTGCGTACATATCAACTGGAATTTCAGCTAAATGTGATGATTAACCTTCAACTGACACATCCACTGCTTCAGTCGCTTACACTAACAGACACTTCAACGCTTACACTCCTTCCAATGCTTATAGTTCAAACCCTTTAACTGACACTTCAGTGCCTCCACTTCAGCATAACCTTCATGCAACATTTCACAAAGAAATAATTTACATTTTGAAACATTTTAACTTGTTTCACCTACAAGCTTTCGGTTGCGAACCAGACTATTCTTCTCAGAATTGAGCCTTTAGCTAATTCAGTCGATTGTTCCCAAAATGATAAACAGCGCAGTGCGTTTTTCACGACAATCCGTTAAATGCCGCCGGTGGAAATGGCGCTTCCTGCTAGCTGCCTCTCAGATGGATGAGGTTTGGTTTTTTTAAATGAAATGTTGGAATTGACTCACTTGCGTAAGCAGAGTTGGCGGAGCCATTGAGGAAGCTGGGGGATCCAGGTACGCCCAGGTTAGTCATCCCCGCTCCGTATCCGTTCATGGTGGACGTGATGGTGTTGTAGTTGGACTGCTGAGGCGTGGAGCTCGGCACGTAGCCGCGAGGAGACACGCTGTTCGAGTTACGGGAGTAACCTGCGAACAGGAAACATGTCAGTGTCAGAGAGGATTCAGTTCTTCATGCATTTATAAACCTGCAGAGTCCTGAACCAGCTGGGTCCAACTGGCCCTGCAATAAGACTGTGGTGACGGGAGGGAACACTTTTACACTTTCTGATACAGTTGTTGTTCTGAAAAACAGCCTTTTTTCAGCTTAATGTCACTAAATATTATTTAAAAGAATTTTGTGGAATTAACGAACCTGAAGAAGATGCTTGTGCTCTTTGCGTCCGTATGATGCAACTACTCTTCTTCACCACGATAACTTTTTACAGTGTTTCGACTGGAGGAACCAGGGTCTAAATTTAGTTCCTGAGCCACTTCCTGCCCCCCCTCCCAAAACAAAGTTAATGTCTTATTTGATTGAACTGATTGTGTTCTGAGGAAGAAATAAACCTTTACTGGGCTGATATCTTTCACGTTGTCAGAGGTCAAACACAGTCAGTTAACTAATTGTTGTTAAAAAGAAACAGAGGATCATTAGAACCGATCCAGACTGTGTTGGACCTGAACAACTGAAACACTGTCTGCCTCATACACACATTCTTGTCCCGTGATGATGATGGCGAAGACGCACCACCTGACCAGAGCCAAGAAAGGTCTCAGGTTTTGGGTTCTGGGACATGTGGTTTCAAAGAATCCAGCGGACCAATGACGAACTCCAGACTGTTTGTTGAAATTTGCCGTAAGTGAAGTTTTGAGAGCTTCTTCTGTCGCTGTGTGTGCGTCTCGCTGACCTCCTCGCTGTGACCTCAGCGGTGACATCATCAGTCCTGTTACTGACGGCTCCCCTCCCCACAGGCAAAGTCTGTCCTTCATCTCTCTGCACTGCACTTACTTAACCCCCCCCCAACCCCCCCCCGGTCGACTCTCATCCAAGATGCATTGAATACCAATGTTCCCTGCAGCACTCAGCCGACCTTTAACCCCCTCATGAGGCTCCCGAGTTCCCACTGACCCGGGGCCGGGCTCGCCGAGCAGAGCCAACAGTGTGCCAAGTAGCACATTACAGCGTGCCCCCCCCCCAACCCTCCGCCCTTGTCCACTTTCCCCCACTTCCTGGTTCGGGCCAATACAATTCCCAGCAGGAGCGGCTGATGGAGCGCTGCCCGGGGACGAGGAGGGCGAGGAGAGCCGGCGATGGGAAACACATGTGGAGGAGAACATTGCAGGGAGCGGTCGAGAGCTGCGGCACGTCACCGCTCGCACTCAGTGTCAGGACCGTTCTCCAATAACAAAACAACAAGAGATTCTTTAACAAATGGACCCAGTATTGAGTCGTATTTGTTCTGGTGTGTTCGCTCTCCCTGCCCGTCCTCGTCCACAGCAGCGTGGGAAGCAGATCACATCCTTCCACCTCACACTGACGCCTGAAATGGAAACATGTGTTCGCTGTAGACGCAGAGTTTAGGAGCTGCTGATTAACTGGTTGGCTGACAGTTTGGTTTCGCTTAGTAAACCGTCAAACACCGGAGAAGGGCTGCTTGTTCCACAGCTTGTAACCATGAACTGGACTCTAATTAGAAACTGGACTTTAAGAGCTGTGACGGCTGAACCTCCCTGAACACACCACGTCATTAGCAGGTTTCAGTGCCGACTTCAGGCGCCACACGATGCTTTGCAGTCAGGTGTCGATGCGTCCCACAGCTGCATATCTGAACCTGTTCTTCTAATTATGACTTCCTGTTTTAGTCTTGACCTCTGAGATAAATATGTGGCTCAATATATTGTTATTGACCCCAGATTATTAAGTCAGCTGTCAGTGGTGGAGACAGCAGCTTCCAGCTCTGTCTCCACCACCTCCACCCGTCAGCTGTCAGAGAGAAGCAGAAGCACGAAGACAAACTCCAGAGGACGAAACTGAGGAGTAAAAACCCTTCGTTGTTCAGGAGGATGACCTGACGCTGAGCAGGCCGAGCTGCTCCGAATTAGCGCCGTAAATTACCCGCCTCGTCCGTCTGATAAGGCCTGGGCTCGGGAGCCGCTGTTTTTATTAATGTTTTAATCACGACGGATAATTGCGAGGGGCACAAAGAGCCGTTTCATACTTCATAACAGCGGGGAGGACGGCGGTCAGATCCTCAGTGTAACGTTTCCAACCGGAGCTCAACACACATAAACTACCAAGTTATGAATTTTCAGCGCGGCTGCAGCCTTGTTTCCCATGACCTCACAGATTCCTACAAGGTGTTTGCTGCCGGACCGATGTGAAAAGCAGACGATGCTTTAGTGTGGCGGGGGGGGCGTCCGGGGAGTAAAAGCAGCTCTATCTGCTTCCTGTCGACAAGCTGCTTTTGCTGAAGAAGAACCGACTGCTGGAGGAAACACGGAGCTTTCTGATATTCATTAGTTTTCTTTCGCCGCTGAAAATAGTCTCAGATTAAACTACAGTGAGCAGCTGTTTGAGGAAATTACATGAAACTATACGTTTGTGAGGCGTTTTCAAAGATTTATGTCTTCAGACAGAAAGTCAGACACTGCTGACAGACGAACTGAAGCTTCAGCAACAAGACCTGAACTGTCAGTGAGGAACCAATAATCATCCTCAGAGAGACAGACAGACACCAGAGAGACAGACACCAGAGAGACAGAGACCAGAGAGACAGACATCAGAGAGACAGACACCAGAGAGACAGAGAGACAGACACCAGAGAGACAGAGAGACAGACATCAGAGAGACAGACACCAGAGAGACAGAGAGACAGACACCAGAGAGACAGAGAGACAGACACCAGAGAGACAGACACCAGACAGACAGAAACACAAATGGCATTGAAACTCAGAAAAGAAGAAAGAGCAGAAATGAGGAGTCAGGGAGATAAAATAACCCTGATGCAGAAAACAATAATGCGATCGTAAGGAGACTTCATGACAAACATCTTTAATTTTGTGAAGCTGACGTCGACACTTTTCAAACTGCAGAGACGTCTGTTTGCTGTGTTCCTGCTCCCCAGAGACGTCGTTACACAGCAGGAAGACCAGGACCAAGACAGACCAGAACCAGCAAGCCCTGTTCTGACCTGCAAAACACTGACCCCATGGTCTCTGCCGGTCAAATAAAGTGGACTCTACTGGACTCTGATTAAGCCTGCAGGACTGCGCTGAACTCTAAGGATGTATACTGGACTCTACTGGACTGTAATCACGTTGCTGGACTCTACTGGACTCTCCTGCGTCTGATGTCTCACTCTGA
The DNA here is from genome assembly GCA_036023855.1 of Gadopsis marmoratus. Lineage (NCBI taxonomy): Eukaryota > Metazoa > Chordata > Actinopteri > Centrarchiformes > Percichthyidae > Gadopsis > Gadopsis marmoratus. The sequence continues at coordinate 620 of JAVQJF010045456.1, read as the reverse complement.
CTCTGTTCTCTCTCCAGTGTAAACCCTCAGACCCCCCCGAGTCCTCACCCTGGTCGGCCTGCGAGGCCTCAGAGATGTTGACGGCGAGCTGACTGCTGAACGAGTTCACTCCCATCATCCCCGAGTGAGCGGCCGAGCCGGTGAGAGACGGCAGCTGGTTGTGACTGCGGGGGACGCTGTAGAGCGCCTCGGTGAGGTCCGCCGCCCGCTTCAGGATGATCTCCTGTGGAGGGGGGGGACAGTTAAAAGGTTTCAATACCAGCTGCAGTAAGGAAAGGAACTAAAGTCTGACGGGGTCTAAAGTCTGACAGGGTCTAAAGTCTGACAGGAACTAAAGTCTAAAGTCTGACGGGGTCTAAAGTCTGACAGGAACTAAAGTCTGACGGGGTCTAAAGTCTGACGGGGTCTAAAGTCTGACAGGAACTAAAGTCTGACGGGCTCTAAAGTCTGACGGGCTCTAAAGTCTGACGGGGTCTAAAGTCTGACGGGGTCTAAAGTCTGACAGGAACTAAAGTCTGACGGGGTCTAAAGTCTGACAGGGTCTAAAGTCTGACAGGAACTAAAGTCTGACGGGGTCTAAAGTCTGACAGGGTCTAAAGTCTGACAGGAACTAAAGTCTG
>JAVQJF010045449.1:0-13299 GCA_036023855.1 Gadopsis marmoratus | reverse complement strand
ACCCACTGCACCAGCGTAGGGTCTGACAATGGGTCCAAGGATTTCATCCCGATACCTAATGGCAGTCAGGGTGCCGTTGTCTAGCCTGTAAAGGTCTGTGCGTCCCTCCATGGATATGCCTCCTCAGACCATCACTGACCCACCACCAAACCGGTCAGGCTGAACGATGTTACAGGCAGCATAACATTCTCCACGGCTTCTCCAGACTCTTTCACGTCTGTCACATGTGTTCAGGGTGAACCTGCTCTCATCTGTGAAAAGCAGAGGTCGCCAGTGGCGGACCTGCCAATTCTGGTGTTCTATGGCAAATGCCAATTGAGCTCCACGGTGCCGGGCAGTGAGCACAGGGTCCACCAGAGGACGTCAGGCCCTCAGGCCACCCTCATGAAGTCTGTTTCTGATTGTTTGGTCAGAGACATTCGCACCAGTGGCCTGCTGGAGGTCATTTTGTAGGGATCTGGCAGTGCTCATCCTGTTCGTCCTTGCACAAAGGAGCAGATACCTGCTGCTGGACTAAGGACCGTCTACGGTCCTGTCCAGCTCTTCTAGAGTAACTGCCTGTCTCCTGGAATCTCCTCCATGCAATTGAGACCTTCTGGCAATGGCGCTTATCTATGTGCCATCCTGCAGGAGTTGGACTGCCTGTGCAACCTCTGTAGGGTCCAGGTATCGCCTCATGCTACCAGTAGTGACACTGACCCTACCCAGATGCAAAACTAGTGAAAACAGCCAGAAAAGATGAGGAGGGGAAAACATGTCAGTGGAAAACCATTCCTGTTTTGGGGGTCGTCTCATTGTTGCCCCTCTAGTGCACCTGTTGTTAATTTCATTAACACCACAGCAGCTGAAACTGATTAACAGCCCCCTCTGCTACTTAACTGACCAGATCAATATCCCAGAAGTTTAATTGACTTGATGCTATACTCTGCTTCAATCTTCATCGGACCTTCAAGATCTGCTCGGAAACCCCTTTTTTCTTGCAAATTTTTATGCTTTGTGAAATTGCTATTAAAAAGTATAGTTGCTGTGTTAATAATAATGCAATTAAACGTGTAAATGATTTTGTGTGCGTTTTAAAGTCATCAGGGGCATCTGTGACGACTACGACCTCGACTTCGATGCTTTCTACGCCTGCATCGGTTTATGGAACAGTCTGTTCCTCATCCTCGGAGGCTTGTTCAATGTCAGCCTGCTGATGAAACTCTTCAAACGGTGAATACACAGCACTGCTCTCATTAGTTACTATGCCACATTGCAGACAGAAGCCCCATACTTAATATGTAATACATGTAACTGACTGTGTGGCCATGAGGTCACATAGAGAAGACACATCTGTTATGACTACCTGTTTTCAGCCATAATTATTCATTTTGTTTAATGTACACTCTTGCTATCTGGGCCACCATTTCACCTTGAATGGACTGTTGTGTCTGTGCCTGTGTAACCCCCCCACTCCACATTTTGATAAAACATGAATGCTTCTTTTATTCCCACTATCTCCCAGCTCAACAGAAGAAGTAATTGCATTGTTCATCTCAATAGCATTTGTCGGGGATGCAGCGAAAGGCACCGTCAAAAGTAAGTCAAGCCAAGGTCAGACCACAGTAAACATATTTGCTTGTACAATGCTTCTTCAGCAGAGCTATCTCTCCTCACTGCAGGGGAATGTCTAAAACGTCCTGCCTATCATTTGTTATAGGTAATGTAGCCCAGCAAATATACATATCCATCATGGAGTCTTTTAGAGCAAAAGCAAGCATGAAATCAAACAAGGCCCCCCTGTGTATTGGGGAAAATAGGCAACCCTGTAATGTTAGTATAATGGAGTCTTTCACATTGCTTCTGTTTGTTTTTCCACAAGGGCTTGTGAGCATAAATAAATAAATAAATGGGTGAGCATATGGTTGATTATTTTGAGCTTTCCTCTTCCCTCTTTTAAGCCTGTTGCAGTTTTCTGCTAAACTACACCAAAGTGAGCAAAGCTTGAATAAAGTTCACTGCTTGAAAGCTTGGTTGTTCTGTAATGCCTGGAAATATGCTGAGCATGAATACACAAAGGGGGAATTATATTGATAAGATGGTACAATATATATGAAGACAGTGTATTTGTTTATTTATTTGTTTATTTGTTTATTTATTCTCAGCGTTTGACATTTTTTACTGACATCCAACATGGGCATTAGGCTTTTATAAGACTTGACAGATACTTTGAATGTGTCAGTCTCCAAGAGCAAGAATCGTCACGTTGAGTCTCAGTTTCTTATTAAAATGGGAAACGTTTCTTGTTTTTACAAGATTCATTCATTCATTCATTATCCATACCGCTTATCCCGAAGGGTCGCGGGGGGGGGCTGGAGCCAATCCCAGAACATTGGGCGAGAGGCAGGGGAACACCCTGGACTGGTCGCCAGTCAATCACAGGGCAGACAAACGGACATTTAGGGGATGCACATTCACACCACATTCATACACCGATGGCGATACAGTTGCCATGCTGGCCTCCACCGGGGGCAACTCGGGGTTCAGTGTCTTGCCCAGGGACACTTCGACATGTGGACAGTGGGAGCTGGGATCGAACCACCTAGGGTTAATGGACGTCTGCACTATCCTCTCAGCCACAGCCGCCCCATTTTTACAAGATCCTGTTTAATAACAAGACAACAATTCAGTTTTTAAAAGAAATATCTCTTGTAATAAGAAATCACTTTATCTTGTTCTATCACAAAACATTATCTTTTATTCACAAAATCAACATATTGCATTAAAACAAGCTTTTCTCATTCTAACATTATTTGTAGGTATGTTGTTATGACAAGAATAATATCTTATAACATGGAAAAGATCAGGTAAAAATGAGAGCATAGTGGCAGAAATACCCTGCTGCACAAATCAGAATTAATTTGAGCAAACAGCAATATTAACATCCACACAGGGAAGCTTTTTTTCCCCATTGAATTTGTCATTTATGCTGCAACAACAGGTGTATTTTTCCGTGAAAATATCGTCTTTACATGAAAAGGGTCTATTTAAAGGCTTTCATTATGACGAGAAACTGAGAAAATATTTTTTTGTCCTGATGGCAGCAATACAACATGACTGACATATGATCATCCCCATTGTCATCCTTTATTTTTCTTCTTTCACCTACACTCCCTAGTTTTTAAGCAGTTCTACCACGGGCCAACACTGGCGACCACAAACAGCACATTGGTGCTTCAGCAGATTCATGACATTCTTGAGAAGACGAAGAACCAGACGGGAAACACGCTCGGGGATCATAATGAGACTGTGTCACTGATTGGACATGCAGAAAGACATGAGTTAATCTTCCTGTCTGAGTCTCTGGTGGTGACCACAAGAGAGAGACCCGTCCTCTGTCTGCTGCTCATGTTGGGGACTTTGTGGCTGGGTTACACCCTCTACCTCATCAAGAGGAGGTATGCTCACTTACTGGACCATTAAATCAAAGTGTTTCATTATATAAATATATATACAGCAAGTAGTGGCACAACCCTTTGACTTGCACCTTGCAATACAAGAATAGAAAAATAAGAAAATAAAAGGCAAACTAATTGAGTATCAAAAGTAAAAATACCTATTATGATGAATGTGTTATTACTGATGCATTTACATGTAAGCAGCACTATAATCAGTCTTAACATGCACTTAAGTAAGGTACTTGACTAAATGTAATTAGTGAATGTCCACTGCCTGTGAGCTAGTTCAGGCAGTCAACTCGAGCTGCACTGCTATACACATGTGACAGACCTCACTCTCCACAACCATCTACCAAACACACACTCCCAATTTGGCGGTCTATTTAAACTGCAAAATTTCCCATCTCTCCCTCTGCGTGTAAACGCCACTGCTGCCCTGAATCAGTATTTTTTCATCACTCCCCGATATCTCTGTGTAAACGTACAGTGTATATGTGGGGAGTGATGAGGTTGGAGCCTAGATGTCAAACTCTAACTATGTTCTGTTGCTATAATAAATATTTCAAATGTGAGTTGTCCAACTGAACTTGGGAGGATCTGAACAAGTGGGAAAATTAACATCCCAGAAGTCAGACAGAAGGCTACAAATCATCAGCAATGATTTCTACCCTTCAGGTATAATAATGTAATACACAAGGTAGATAAACGTGACACCTGGGACATCATCATTCTTTCATCCTCGGTGGCAAACTTGACATTTTTCACGCCAAGAGAGTAACTACTGTAAATACAGGACTTTATAGGATTTATTACATCGCAGTTGCATAATGTTGAAATTTGTGTGGCTTTCTTTTTTTCCCACAGCCCGTACCTGAATGACAGAGTCAGAGAGGTGGTGTCTGACTGTGCCTTGCCTATCTCCGTGCTGATATTCTCCTTCATTGGCTCCTACCTTTTCCTTGACATACAGCGTGAGTACAGATCTCTCAAATAAAAGAACTGATAGAAGAGCCCCCTTGAGACTTAAAGTCACAACCTTGGCACAGAACAGCTTTCACTGTTCATAAATCCTCTGTTGGAGGGGAAAAAAGGAAAATATTTGCTTCTAGTGAGCTTTCAACCCATTGTGGGTTCTGAGTCAAGGTGGGTCAAAGACACTGGGTTGAATGTTGCTTAAACAAAGCTTACTCTAGCAGCAACCTTGACTATTAAGGTGTTTCTTTAACTATGTACTTTCATTGTTTTGCCTTGCAAATGTGTTCACATTCAATGTTTTCTATGAATAAGTTCCTGTGTTCAGTGTCCACGATGGCCCGATCTTCAACTTCCCTCCGTTTGAAAAGCTGTCAGGAATCAGCACACTGAGCGCCGTTTGGCTGGGTTTCCTCCTCGCATTGCTCATTTTCATCGACCAAAACATCGTCATTTCACTTACACATGTACCAGAACACAAGTAAGACCCAGATTTTGCTTAAATGCCAAGCCATGACGAGAAATCGCTTGCATTTAAAATATTCCCGTCACAACATTTCTTATTTGCTGTACATGTCTAAGGAGGTTAAATTGTATCTTCCTGTTCAGTGTAATTGGCAAAACATATTATTTCATGCGTTAATACTGGTCATAAGTACAGTTGCGGTCTTTCATTGAGAAATCACTTGAAACTGGTGTGTGTGTGTGAAAACACCTACACCAGATTGCTAAAAGGCACTGCATTCCACTGGGACTTAATGCTGACTGGCTTCATCAACATCATCATGTCCTGTCTGGGGTTGCCATGGATGCACGCTGCCTTCCCACATTCCTCCCTACACGCCCGTCAGCTGGCCAAAGTGGAACAGCACGTAGAGAACGGACACATCTACTCGACGTGAGTAAAGTTAAAACAAGGGCAAAAGCCAAGCTGTGCTTTGAAAGACTGACTGAAAACACCAGCTTGTCTAAACCCTTTTATCTCTGATTGGAGGCCGACCAAACGCTGAACAAGCAGTGAGCTTATTATATGCTTTTGCTTCATTTATTTGAATAGTAATTGTAAAAAATATTTAAATACAATGTGTGAGCTCCGTTGAAAACAAAAAGAGCAAAGTTTAGACTGACCTTCAGCTGACAGTATCTCACCTCAAGATCCACTTACTCTCAGCTTTTGGGCGTTTAACACTTCATCAATAAATGCTCAATGCCGCAGTGGTTCCCAACCTGATGATGATTATGGGATATGAAAGAAAACATACATTTCTCTCATGCAAAACCTGTTCACCCTGTTTACGAGCCCTACAAACCCAAATGAAACCACGTTGCCTTTGTGTCAAACAGTATAGTCAGTGTGAAGGAGACGCGTCTGACCTCGCTGGTGGCCAACATCCTTATTGGCTTGTCTGCATTCATGCTGCCCATTCCTCTGCAGTGGATCCCCAAGCCCGTCCTCTACGGCCTCTTCCTCTACATCGCAGCCACCTCGCTTGATGGGAACCAGATGGTGGACCGCATGGCCCTGCTGCTTACGGAACAGGTGAGCTGGAAGGACACTGTGGTTTGAGTGGCTGTTTGCTGTAGTGGTCAGTTTGTGTGTATCTCACTGTTTTGTCTTTCCTGTTTATCCATTAAACCTCCCATGGTGGCAGCCCCAACTGACAACCAGTAGCAGATGTGTGATAAAGTGCGGTATCCAGATATTCAGTGGGCAGAGAAAGTGTAGGGTAAAATTTACATCAACTTTGCTGAAACAATTCTGCTCAGTATCTCTTATCATGTTATGTAAGATTATTTATACAAGCCTTCTTACGAGACATGTTGAGTTTATGAAACAACTAGACAGTTTCACAATATAACAACATAAAATAAAGTGTGTTGTTATTGCAAGAAACTCATAATAACAAGAAAATGATTTGATACATATTGTAATAATGAGAAAATGTTATAACGTGAAACGGGAACACGGGAAATTCCCATACTTGTTTCCACTGAATTTGTCATTTTGGCTGTGACAACAGGTGTATTTTTACATAAAAACATTGCTTTTACAACTTTAATGAGTTAGTGAATTTACTTTCATTACAGCAAATCAAAATCTGAAGAAAACTGTGCGCTAAAACAGACTTTTAACCACCTCTCTGTCTAGACCTCGTATCCTCTCACCCACTACATTCGCCGTGTGCCTCAGAGGAAGGTCCACTACTTCACAGGGATGCAGATGGTCCAGCTGATTATCCTGTGTGCATTTGGGATGTATCCTCTGCCCTACATGAAGATGGTCTTTCCTCTTCTGATGATCCTACTGGTCCCTGTCAGGTAAGATGACCCAGACCAACAGGGGGCAGAGTGGGACCATGGAAACTAAGTCTAAGAACTGAGTCTAAGATTCATACTCATTTGTGGCTCTAGAGGGCGCTTTCTATAGTCTGAGAAAATAACCCAGGTGATGTCATCACGTTTATCTAAGCTTGGGTAACGCAAAGCCTTACAAACTGGGGGGCATGGAGTTTGAAAGACTTGTAATGCAGTTGATCACAAATGGTCAGAATTGATGTTTGGGTCTTTGTCTGAAGGATTTATACCTGTTTAGATAATTTTCCAATTATAATACATGTAACTGCAGTATCATCTGGTATCTCTTTTGTGTTTGATCTCAGGACCAGCCTGCTTCCCAGAATAATCAGCGCCAAGTATCTGGATATTATGGATGCGCAGCACATGTAAAACAACACGGCAACCTTATGGAGACATTCATTTCCTCTAGTTGGAAGGGGAGCCGGCTCAGAAATCAATGATTGTGTTACTAGCTAAATGAAATGCATTTGGACTGCAAGATTTCGACGCCATCACTCTGCACCACTCATTTCCTTTCTCGTTGTTCACCGCACATTTATTATCAATGTAGCTGACTTTCATATGTAACATTCCTACATCTTTATTGTGTTAACTATAGTCATGAAGGGGTTTCTTCTGTTTTGTTTTTTCTTTCTCACACACACACACCTGTTTTGAGCTGGTAACTGACAGGATGTAATATTAAAAAAAGTTTCATTTAGACATCATGGTGTTTTCATAGAGAACAGCTTGGCCTGTGCGCTACATAATGTCAACGTTAAGTGTCAAAACTATTTTCTCTTTGAGTCGACACATAACATGATGTGGTTAGTATAAAGGGATATGGTTCTGTGCATTGCAATGTTGGAATTAAATCAAAGTGTTAAATAATGCCCTTAATAAATACTTTTCATTATACTGAACCTCCTTGATTTTACCTCCCAGTACCGAAATGTCTGTTTAAAAGAATGAAAAAGCTATTGACAACCTCAGCCGTGGAACCTCAGTCAAACTTTATGCCGCACTGCACAACTAAACTGCTGGAAACTTATCAAATGTAATTGATGATGAGAATCACTTAATGTCCGAGTATTCAACTTAAACCTGAACATGCACCACCAGTCATTCATACTGTAGATAGCACGACAACACCTGCTCAAATGCATTACATGCAGCGTAATCACAATGCTGTCCTTTACTGGGCAGTTCTGATTGTTAAATTTCTCCAACAGATGGCAGTAGAGGCTCATCGTGCAGATGGTTTGAGACCAGGCCTTGGCCAACAATGGATGTGCACTCACCATTACATTGCAGAAAAAATATGCTAGATTCATATCACCCAGTATGAAAAACTGGGATAGTAAACTTAACATTGGACAGATGAAGATTTCCAAAAAGACTCCACCTTTAGATGTTTTAATGGGTGATTTTTTTTTTCATTTGTTACTTCCTGTAAAGACACTGTAAGGCAGCAAAACCACATGATGCTCTAAATTTAAATGCATTTCACTGCCTGTGCTGTGCTCAAAATTGTTATTCCACCATCGATGCATCAACAGCTTCATGACGACTGTTTTCCAGGCATGTATTAAAGGTCTGTACGGCGTGCCTTGAATACATTTGCAGAAAGATTACTCTCTCTGCTGTTTATTGTCCATTTGAAAAGTGAAGTGCAATTATGTTGCACCAAATAGGAGCATAATTCAACACAGATGTAAAAATATCTACCAATCAACCTGATCGCCGCACTGTTAATAACCTACACAGAGTAGAAGGAAATATAAGAATTTATTATATTTTATATATGATTGTACAAAATCAAGAAGAGGCAAATAAAAAAGGAAGCTAGAGAGTTTCGAGGTTGAAAGTTGAACTGATGACCCTCCTGCTTAGCCCTTTAGTCCAGATCTGTCAGTACGCTGAGCCAACTGTGTGCTCAAGTATAAAAATACAACCAATCCCATGACTCTGCTGAGATTGGCTCTCTGAAGGGATGTTGAGTTGAATCCCATGAGTTAAAAAAAAAAACAGAGGAGACAGTGAAAGATGACGCAACTGTCACCATAGCGATACATCCAACTCTTGGTCACCATAGAGATGCTGCCAATTAATTTGCCAACACAAAAACCCAGCATACTTATCTCTCTGCCACCTACACAGAACACCCCTTCCTGATCTCAGATCCTCGGTGAATAATTTGTGCTCTTGTCTGGGCAGGTGGAGCCCGGCGTCTCCATTAGTTATGGGCTTCCTCCACATTTCCAGTCTGTTCCATGTACCTGTGTTGCCTCGTCTACCTGCCGCCTCTTCCGGAAGTGTCACCGGCAGAGTCTATGTGCTCTTGATGCCCTGGAAGCCGCAGAAGTTCCAGCGTTTCTCCAAACTAGCTCCGACACCAGTCAGCTCCTGTCTGAAGGTGCAGGGCAGCTGAGAAAGAAGAGCCTCCACCTCACCTGGGTTAATCTGCAGAAACACACACACACACACACACACACACATAACACAGGCAATAGTTAGATGCCACTCGACTTTTGCTTTCTCACACCTTCACTCTTCATTTTCATTATGCTCACTCTCAGTTCTCACACCTTGACTTAAACCTGATAAATAGGGAAAGCATCAAGACAATATGAGCTACATGACAGGATTTACACTGGCTCACACCATCCGGGTGGGCTGAGGAAAATCACAAAGGCTAAGGTGACAGTAGAGACAGAAATCCACTGTACGAGCTGCTGTAGATAACCCACAACGTCTTGCATTAATAACTAGGTGCTGATGTCAGGATGCATTAAGGCCCATCGTGGAGATAGGACTGGTGTATCATTACAGACAATGGAGCTGTGTGAATGTGGAGTCAGTAGATAAGCAGAGAGGACAGGGTTTGTTGTTGGGGAGTCCAGCCAGTGATATTGACAAAACTCTGTGGGCTGCTTGATGTGCAGAGTCTGTGCTGTACACAGGCAGACAGCCACACACAGACCTTAACAAAAACTCAGACACGCACACAATCATGTGAAAAGCATGCCAAATGCATTCAAAAACACACATACACCTACACACATATGTCAGACATTTTTTGCAGAGAGATCTACATTACTCACGCTTCAAATGTGAAATCTCATATCTCTCTCCTATTTTTAATCCGTACAAAGATGTAAGAGTTAAAACAACAAGTTGTAGCTTCACACAGATCTCCTCACTCTCAGGAATAATCACATTTCCTAAATAGCTTTGTTGAACTATTCTTGTAGATCAACATGTTAAGCTGCTTATATACCTGTCGAAGAATGAGTCGCAATGTTTGTAAGTATATATGATATACTGTATGTTTAGGATGTGTATATCTTATAATCCCCAACATTTTAATACAAATTATTTTCTAAATTTAAGTGCTGAATTTCAATGTCAATTAATTAATTACTTGATCAACAACATTTTTGATAATTGATTGAAATGTACCTGAACACCAGGCTGAAACTCTGTGTGTTGCACCTGTGACCACACCCAACAGTGATGTCACAGTGTACGGACACACCCTGCAGTACACGTCTACATCACTGCAGAAAGGTGAGAAATTAAGCCACAGTAACACAGTAGATTTTCACCTCCTGTCAAGTCATTTATCAAACAAATATTTGCTTGCTAGCTTTTCAAATGTGAGGATTTGCTGGTGTTATGTGATTGTAAATAAAAAACTTTTGGACTGGGAAAATTGTGATGGGGATTTTTCACATTCACAATCAGTTAATCAAAAGGTAGACAGACTATCCAACCGTTATCTTAAAATAATCATTAGTCGAAGTCCTACCACACTATTACAGACTGAACCTATACCAGTACTTTTCTTTCCGCGCCACATCGGTTTATTAAAATACAGGAGGGCAGGAGACTTATCAGATCCAACAGAATGACACTGACTGTCTTTAATATAACACTTTGTTGGATGAGTGCCTGGTGAGAAACCAAGATAAACAAAAATCATCACTTTAATAACATTTTATCAACTGGATGTTGTCATCATGGAGGTGCAGGTCAGACCTGCAGACAGAATGAGTGGCAGAGGTAGATAATGAGAGCACGTTTAGAAGTCAAGAATGGTCTTGGAGGGATGGTGCGGACGAAGCTAAGCTCAATTATAAACCAGGAATGAGCTCAAACATGAATAGAAATCAGGCTGACTAACAGCCTAAACTGGCAGTGGCAGCAGACGGGCACAGAACATGAATATATTTATCAATAAGTAGTGCAAGCGGGGACGTGTGATAAAATTAGAAAGCAGTAACAGCAACAGGACAGAAACTGAGAGGCTCTAATGGAGCAAAGAAAAGGTTGCTATATATCAAGATTCTCATTATTAACAAGGTAAGAGCAGCTGAGGCCTAAAAGGTCGAGACAGACAAGATTTTGACCACAGGGAAGGTCAGCAGTGTTTCGTCCTGCGTCAGTAATAGAACCGGGTGGGATAAACTGGTAACACTGCCAAAACAACAACTGTGGATTGATGATCAGTTCATGTGGTTGAATCAGGCGACTCCCAGTGTGACTGTGTAGCTACTAGGAGTTTAATGCACATAAAGTATATTTATGTCAGGAAAAATATCTGTATCAGTAGTTTTCCATGTATCTTTCCGCTGCCATTTAAACTGCCCATACATACATAACTATAAGTTTAGCTGCCAACAAAATATCATATTTTAACCACATTAAGTGAATTAATCAAATAGTAAAACATGATTTGAACAACACCGTCAAAATAAATGGAAAAATGTCTACACTGAGTTTAAAAAAATGATGTAACAATGTTTTGGGTGGAAATCAATAAAAGAAAAAGAACAGGAGGTTAGTGAAAAAATAAATGTCAGAATTGCATTGGACAATATTGCATTCTTTTCTTTAAAAACTGGAGGATGTTTATCAGACTCATATGATTGTTGGTCTTAAGTGTCCATTGTCATGCTATTGGCAAAAAACATTGTGCATGCTATGGAAGGAAGTCCAAATGAAAATGACATTTTTTTGAAATGTGTTTAAAAGAATGAAAAAGCTATTGACAACCTCAGCCGTGGAACCTCAGTCAAGCTTTATGCCGCACTGCACAACTAAACAGCTGGAAACTGATCAAATGTAATTGATGATGAGAATCACTTAATGTCCGAGTATTCAACTTAAACCTGAATACCCCACCCTGTTTTTAGCCTATAGCCTCTTTCTTAACATACACCCCTGGTAAGTAGGGGTATATGAGTGTGAAGCAATGCAGCTTTAAATGTATGTGTGTGTTCACCATCCTTTGCTGAGATAAATAAAGGCTAAAAAAAAACTCAGAGTAACTGATGGTTCTTGCCTGCAGTTCAGGCTTGTTTGTGTGCCAGGAGTCTAAAATGGCACAGCAGGACCCTGGCATACAGCAGGCCCATATGTCGGCCCTGCAGGGAAATTTAATCTATGTCACTATGCCTAGGATTCGTGTGTGTGTGTGTGTGTGTGTCTGGCTGTTACCTTGGTGTCCAAACGCTGCAGGTAGGAACAGATGTACTCGATGCTGGCTCCAAACGGGTGGACGTGCAGGAAGGTTGAAATGATCCCTGAGGTTGAACAAATAGGTCAAGCAGACATGTTAATTAAACTGTCAAAATGCTACGACACACCTTGTCACATAGCTCCAGCCTTCGAGTTTCCGTCACCTGTCAAACTTGACTGTAAACCACGCCGGACTATTCAAGAAATCAGGTTGTATTGTTCTTCCTCCTCTTGCCTGACTGAAAACAAGCAAGGATGCACCGAGCGGCTCTTCTCAGACACCCAACACTGTTAAGAGCCTCTTGTATATTGTGGCTCCAGATTAGAAGGAGTGTTTGATGACGGCTTTGATGCCATCATCTCTCATCAAAGCCGTGTGCTGCTGAAACCTTCCACAAGCTCAGCCAACCCGTCTGCCCTTAACTCCCTGATAGAGCCAGGAAAGAGACAATCCTCCACCTCTGCTTGGAGTTAGAGCGCCACGAGTCCAAACATTTGAGTTAAACAATAACTTCTAAGAAACCAGCTGAGATTTTGGGTGGTGGGTCACAAAATGACCTCTATGTGTGTGTCTGCATGCACCTCACAGACTAACTCCAGACTGTCTACACAGAACAACAAGAGGAACTTGAAGGACAGTTCCAGATTTACTACAGCCTGTGTCTTATTTTGGATGACGTAGTACTCCCCAAGTAACTGATGAGATCTGGGAAAAAATCAGGTATGTTTTGGTGTAGATGTGACGTCTCTCTGTTTATCTTTCCAACACACATAAATAAATAAAGGTAGCGTTCTCAGCAACATTATCTTGAGTGCTGATGAACTACTTTAATCAGAAATCATATTCTGTTGTTGACTGCGCAGGGATCAAGGTAATCACTGTAAAAATACCCTATAATATCTTATGAAGTTTGTGGCGGACCTGAGGGCGTGGCCGGACGCTCCTCCGTTGCCAGGCAACGAGGACGAGCACAGTTGGGACAAGTGGTGGCAGGTGTGTTCATCCCGGTGGAGAGACTGCAGCCACTAG